>JASZXT010000263.1:0-33184 GCA_035521555.1 Lecanoromycetidae sp. Uapishka_2
AGTTGAAGGTTTGGAGGGGGGTGATGGAAGCGTTGGGGGTGAGAGACCAGGTGGTGAAGGCGTGCGTGTAGTGCGCGACTGCGAGGAGTTGGGTGCCGTTGGGGCTGGTGTAGATTATTGAGTTGACGGGGGCGGCGGGAGTGATGAGACGCTGTACGCGGGTTAGGGAGCCGGATTTCGGATCGATTTTGAAGGAGTTGAGGGAGCCGTTTGTTAAGCTGGCGGTGTTTTCGTCGAGGCAGTAGAGGTTTTGGTGCTTGGGGTCGATGTGTAACCTGTTGCAAGTTTTGGAGTCAGCATCGCCATTGTCACATAGGTTAGGGAGTTGGGAGATGAGGTTGAAGAGCGTCTCAAGGGAATATACCCCTCAAAACGTCTTTCTACTCTTAAAACAGAAGTGAAGGGGAAATCAAGCGAAGAAAAGACTCATAAAAGTACATACCAGGATGCATTTGGAGCGCAGCCATTACTACTTGAGATCTGAGCGAGGTTATAGGTGCCGTTGCTGTGTGTAAGATCCAAGGTTGTGATGTTGCCTGCGTAGGAGGAAACGAAGAGTTTAGTCGTGGAGACGGTAACGGCCAGCCTAGATTTTGTTGTCAGCAGTGCTTCTTTGAGGCGATGTAGGAGTAGCAAGATATCTCATGGTTCTGAAAATTGGAGAGACGAGGAATATGCTGAGAGAGATTAAAACTTACGTTATGGTGGTGAGTGCTTGGAGAAGCATGATTTGCTTGTGAAAGACAGTTGGTTGTGATGACGACGGTACTTTTATCAAAATATAGAAAAGATGTCTGCGATCAGCGTGGTCGAAAAGAACGTTTGAAGAGAGTGTGGAAGGGATGTGACAGCAAGACAGAGAACAATGATTTATGTACCTCAAAGAAAGGTTGCACAAGGTCTTCTCGTGGAACAAAGAAATCCCTTACACGTTTCAGGTGCGTGTAAGTGAAGGGCAACACTCTGACTGGCTACATTCGAAAATAGGACAATGACGATTATTGGAAGAGGCAACTGGCACAATCAAAGAAACGATGGACAAACGCCATCGCTTGTCTCTGTTCTCGCCGAAGAGAGTTTCGTTTTGTGCAACTCGCCTGAAAGATAAAGCACAGTCTTATCATTTTATTGCCAAAGTTGTCGCCTATGCTTCAATTCTGAATATCACCTGCTCCTCTAAGACCACTTCAATAGGTCTCCCATGAGCCCTCATCGCCTTTGCTTTTTCTCCTTTAGTCTCCACTAGATCCGCCTTGGTCCCGTACATCCAGGTGTAGATATGTAAGCCTTCCTCGACCGCCAACGAATACTCCTTACCCGTCGGCAGGTGGTGCATCCCAAACCACTCAATAAGCCAATGTTTCTCGGCTCCCATACTCGCGAGCCTTTCTGCTTCGACAATATCATGACCGAACGGACGGAAAGACTGCGATATGATATGAGGTATGAAGGGCATTAAAGTGATAAAATTAGCTTCCTAGCCTTAAGCGAGTAATGGCGCAATCATCAGAGACACCAGTACCAATGCACTGATGGCCCTAGCACTCGTCGCTGCTAACTATGACGAGCGCATTCTGAATGGGCCAAAAGGCTTCGTTCCTCTTTAGAATGGTGACAGGCGCTTTGGCGTCCAACGTTAGCGTTACTTCGAGCTCTGGTACCTGGTCGCTGGCATAGCTGCAGATGTGTGGAATGCTTGCCCGAGCGGTGATCCTAGGTATAGGTCCGGTGTATACAAGGTCCGCCATGTACGTTGGGAGCTGAATTTGGGGTGGAGATATTGGATCAAGCCGTCGGTGGGGGCCACGATTTTAGACGCAGTCTTTTACCAAACCTGGTAACGAGCACTTGTGCCTTCAATAATTAAGTCATGCACCCAATTATGCGCTTTGCATCAGAAGGCAGTGGTGTGAAGCCAGATGGACAGGCTCCAAGTCAACAAGGTATTCGAAAAATTGAATCTCCATCGGAGCAGAGGTCGTTCAGCATAGGATTGTAAAAGATGAAAGGTTGAAAAAGGCGACGGAACACTCTATCAACACATATACCCGAGCTCAAGAAACAAGGTATTCCCTACCAGTACATGTGAGAAGATCGCCCATCTGTCCGATTTGAAAATAATTCACCGACGTGAGTCATAACGGAGAGAACCTTCCTGAAATGATAGATTCTATTTCTAGTCATGCGCTTTCGATCCGAACCCCCCAGAACGTATCAAAGGTTGTGCAACTCTCTGTCTTACCTGCCTCAAATCTGCCACTTGAACGTGGAAATGCATTGTTCGCAGTATTCAGTAGGCTGGCCGTCATTTTCGCCATTTCAACGCTCAATTAGGCATAATCTTGCCTCGAGGGAAAAACACCCTACACAATAGGCCACCGTTATCAACCCCATTACTCAGCATCTGTCTAAGGGTACCATTTTAAAAGCCTGTACAATGCGCTCACCTGAGGATCCTCATCTCCCTCCTTCCAATCCCTCGCATGTTCAAACAGCAGTGCCAGCCTGTTTACAGTGTCTTTACGAGCGCCACTTTTATACGCCGGTAGCTGGAGTTGCCTGACTTGTTAATGTATGGTTGCATGACGGCCACTTTATTTCCGTAATCGTTGTTGCGATGATATGTATAGGTGAAGCCATTCGGAGTATCATTGTAGGCTGTTTGTGCTAGGTCATGGTCCCAGTACCTGCTCAAGGACCACCTAATTCTGCCCAGCTGTCACTGCGATTGTATAGCGTGTTCTCTTTGGCTGAGTTAGAAGTCTTGATATCCACAACGACTCAGCTTTCCCCCTAATGATCCTGATGTACGCAGGCGTATTTGGAAGCTTGAATCTGATCCGGTAAGGACTCTAGCATGAGTGAAGACAAGGCCTAGAAGGAGGAGATAAGATAGCGTCATGAAACAAGATGGAAAGTGACAATAAGCTGCTCGCAACATGAGAAAATTTGTAGGGAAGGTAAAACTTGTAGCTATACTGGCAGCTTTGATCAGCATCACACTGAATCAATGGGGCCAGACCGTCGTGCTGATTCACGAGTTGCTTGAGACATCTGTAAACATATTTGTTGCAATATTTATACCTGCAATGACGGTGGGAAGGGTGCCAATCTGATGCTATCGTCCACAAGTTCGAAGAACCAAACCATTAGCCTTTCCCAAAGCGGCATTTTGTGTTGTTTCATACACTAAAAGCTGGTCAAACAGCGGCCAATAGCCTAGACCATAGGATATCTTAGTAGCGCACACCTTCGAAGCTCGAGGGGCTAGCGGCTCGGAACATTGAGACAAGAGAAGCTATTGTGACGAGACTGGCTCCTCTACGAATCCTCCATTGCTCCACTCGAGGTGCGAAATGGCGATGTCCAGTTCGAAATGGAATTTAAACCGAGCTCGAGGTTGATGTGGAGGATCCACCAAAGACTCCAAGATCTGGGCGTACCGGTTCAGCAGACAATCGACTCGTGCGAAACAGCTGATGTGGTATCCTTCTACGTACGGACAGCTCGATAAGCAGATTGCAAGTCCTCAATTCACTCCTCCCATACTCGCTAAGCCTAGAGAAGGCTCTTAGCCATCGAGACAAGCCCAGGAGATGTCCCTTTCTGCTCCTGTCGACGTCTTGCCTGTTTCTGCTGATACTCATCGGCTTTCTTGTAGAAGATGCTGCCATCGTAGACACCACGGATGTCTTCCTTTTTCATGATTCCATCTTCGGGCCAAAGGAGGAGGTACGTCGCCAGCCCTGACTCTCAAGTCAGCAAGCGTCTTTGGGGGGTATTGGACAGCTCTATGGAACACACATTCAAGAAAGCATGCGCTCCATCCAAAGAAGTCGAAGACCATCCTTTGACCTTTCCAAAATCTGAAAAAGTCCCAAACATCTAGGCCACCTTTATTGCCCTCGTCATATTTCGCAAATATGTCCTCAAAGTTCTGTGGCTTGAAACGCCCCTCTAGCACGAATCAGTGAACTCGGGGATCTTGTGGGGAACAAAGACCGCGTTTGGGTTTACCATTGTCATAAGTCATAGAATCACTGCCATGCTTATCCTTGTACAGCTTATCAAGATAGATCCGGAAAAAAGGATCAGGCATGAAGCCTGGCAATGTAGGGTAGGAGAGGTTGAGGTTGATTATCAGCGTGGCCAAGAGAGCGAGCGGAGGACTCCAGCCCCATTTGCGGCAGCCGTCGTAGGTATCACGAGGCCAAATAATACCATCATGATCGGTATCCCAGTATTCAACATGTTGCTGCACGACAGTTTGGTGTTGATGTGTCGCAGCCCAATGGTTCTCGGTTGTGCCGTTAGGCTTCTCGTGGGAGGCAGCAATGGTAGCCCTTGCGGTGCCAGGATTCGTAAGCACGGAGTCTGGAGGGGGTTTGTATGGCCTCCGCTCTTCCGTAACGGGTTGTTCGGATATTGTAGTCTGGAAGGGTCTCTCTTTTATCGTGAGGTTATCCGGGCTCACGGCAGTGGATTTGTCGTTGGAAGCGTTATCCATGCCGTCAATAATGGGTACTCTCGCATTCTGTGATTGATTGCTCATAATGGGCAATAGCTGTACAATAAATTCGCTCTTGGCTATTAGTAAGTACGACTTCGGAGAGAGAGATAGATCTATCATGCGCGGACGCGGACGTTGGCATTGCGATGAGGTCACGGTGGACACCCTGGAGAAATGCGGATAGATACTCCGTGAAGATTGGACGACAATGATAAGAGAGATGCAGGATTGAGGTTAGCAAATCAAAGTATTGCAAAGGGCACGTTATTCTCTGCTTCTCTATGAACCCTGCCTATCAGTGGTGAAGGAGCCAACTCAGGGGTTAGAAGACTGCAGGCCCGAACCATAGGTTCTTCATCCAGATTCGGTCTCTATGTTTGTAGATACCAATTGGCGCGAAGCAATTCAACATGTTGTCTGATTTGATGCTTCAGGTTCTCCAGGCTTCAAGCTCGATGATTTTCTCGAAGTGATGGATATATTGTCGATCGAATAGGCAGAAAAAGGCGCTAGGATTCAATGGGACTAGAGTGCCAGAGATATTGGGAGGAACCTTCGAAACTAGGTTGCCCTTCCTTCTAAATGGCAAAACGCGTAGTACCCAACAATTGGATATCAATCGCACGAGAGTTCTAAGCACGTGATAGCGTGGGACTTCGGTGTACTGATGCCTGGAGCCAACACCACACTTGAGGCGTGTTGCCTGTAGCCCCGCACACCGCTCAGGACTGAAGTCCGGTAGTGAGTATGAAGCTGAATATGCGTCAGGGGTTGTTAAAAGCCGAAATTTCCTTCCATTTCTCATATCTTTTCATCTCGTCTCAACTTCTTATTTTCTGGTCTCATCGGAAAAAGGCATCTGTTTCTCGCTCTTAGTAATTGATCATCATGCCTTCGAAACGTAAAACTTCTGGCAAGCAGGCAAGCACTGGCATAAGCAAGCAGCCAAAGCAGGATGGCCAAAAAGCGGTCTCCCATGACATTGAAGTGCCAATTGACGAAGGCTTTAAGGAAGCAGCAGCCAATGTCTACATTGATGACAGCGGCATCATCTTCGATGCGTCTCTGAACCAGACCAATATTGGTGGGAACAACAACAAGGTTTGCATGCAGCATCATAACTCTCAATGAAATTGTCTGAAAGGTGTTACCGTATAGTTCTATCGATTGCAGCTGCTCCACAATGAGGATGGAGATCGGTACTATGCTCATACGCGATGGGGGCGTGTTGGCGAATTCGGCCAAGTCAAGACCATGGGACCCAGCTCCTTGGAAGATGCACGCAAAGATTTCGACAAGAAATTCAAAGACAAGTCAGGCCATACTTGGGATGATCGCTCTAAGCCGGCCAAGAATGGGAAGTATACTTTCCTTGAGAAGAACTACGAGGATGACGAAGACGAGGCTGCCGATCAGGTCAAGGACGAGGAAGATGATTCAACTTCACCCCAGGCCGAGAGCAAGCTACCTCGTCAGACCCAAAGGCTCATGGAGCTAATCTTCAATCAAAATCATTTCAATGCCGTCCTCGAAGGAATAGGATACAACGCTAACAAACTGCCTCTCGGCAAACTGTCAAAAGCCACCCTCAAGCAAGGTTTCGAGCACCTTAACGAGCTAGCAAGCCTCATCAAGCACCCTAGCCTCGCTCAGAACAAATACAGTATGTCTCAACAAGAAGCCATCGAAGATTTCTCCAACAAATACTACTCCACCATCCCCCACGAATTCGGTCGCAGCCGGCCCCCTCCCATCAACGACAACGAAATCCTACGAAAAGAAACCTCAATGCTGGACACCCTCACAGACATGGAAGTAGCCAACACAATCATGAAAACCAGCACCGACAAGGGCAAAGACGAAGAAAGCATCAACCTCCTCGACAAACGCTTCAACGACCTCCACATGAAAGAAATGACACCCCTAGACCACAAATCCGCAGAATACAAAGCCCTCGCCGACTACCTCATCAAATCCTCCGGAACCGCCCACAGCATCCGTTTCCGCCTCGAAGACATCTTCCGCATCGACCGCTCAGGCGAAGCCGAACGCTTCACTAACTCCGAATTCGCCAAACTCAGGAAATCCGACAAGCGCCTCCTCTGGCACGGTTCACGCACCACCAACTACGGCGGTATCCTCTCCCAGGGTTTACGCATCGCGCCCCCGGAAGCGCCCTTGAATGGGTACGCGTTCGGAAAGGGCGTCTACCTCGCCGATGTTTCGAGTAAGTCTGCGCAGTACTGCCAGCCGGGTATGAGCGGCGGGACGGGGTTGTTGTTGCTTTGTGAAGCGGAGTTGGGGAAACCGATGTATGAGATTTCGACGGGTAATCCGAATGCGCAGGAGGAGGCGAGGAAGCATAAAGCTATTTCGACGCTTGGGGTGGGGAGGACGGTGCCGAAGGGGTGGATGGATGGAGGGGAGATTCATGATAGTTTGAAAGGGGTACAGTTGGTAAGTCTTTTTCGATTCGTCGTCTCAGTGCTCTGCTTTGTGCTGGACTGACAAGCTGTGTTAGCCTGATGTGTCGAAGGGGATGGGTGATAATAAAGCTGCTAATGCTAATGGATACTTGATGCACAATGAGTACATCTGCTACGATGTAGCGCAGATGAAGTTGAAGTATCTCTTCCGCGTTGGGATGTAAATGAGAGGATCTCGGTGCTATATCAGAGTGGAGACGCTCAGATGTATAAGTGCAAAAGCGAATGAGTCGATGACAGCATGCGTAGGCAAAAGCTTTGTTGCAAAGAAGTTCACATTGTACCTCACAATATGGAAAGCCTTGAATGGAATATAATGTACCACATGTTCATGCATATGTCGTGATTCTATTTAGTACCGCTATGCTAAGAAGCTGGCGGTAGCACCCACACTCCACACCAAATCATGTCCAGAAGCATATCGATCTTCATGGATTCCCTATGCACACCAAGGCCTTCCTACGCACAGCCTTCCTCTGCCAATCGATCCTTATGATCAGAAAGTATTGTCATAAATTTCCTACCTCTTTTGCAGCCGATCCAGCTCGGTCAACCACGATTGTGTCTCTTTGACCAGCTCCTTCCTTCTAGCCCTTAAACCCTCATTACCCTCCGTCTCCACCGAATCCAGTTTTATCAGCACTTGGGCTAGGATCGTCTCCGAAAGCTTCTTGTACTCGAAGTCTCTAGCCTTTTTCTCTGCTGGTGGCCGATCGAGGAACGCCTTCACCTGAGGTAAGAAGTCAAAATGAAACGAATCAGAGATCTGATCCAGCGCTTCAGTAGGTGTAGAGGGTTTCTTCGGGGGAGGAGGAGCAGGAGATGGAATGCGGCGACTAGGCGACGGGTCACGAGATGTGGATGAGATGCCATTCGCTGGTGGAGCAAGGAAGCCTGAATCGCGAGGGGATGTCCTGTCGCTGTCTCCTCCATCTCTCCTCTTCTTTTTCCCACCCCGGTGGCCTTTACGCTTCCTGGGTTCAGGGCCTCCTATGAGTGTCCCATCTACATCCACACGTGGCCCGTTATCGAGGCCATTCGCCATCATCTCTGATGAAGCACTCGAGCTGGACTCGTTACCATCGTCGCGATCGCGGAGGTAAGGGTCCGGTGCTGAGATGACGCAGAGTATCTCGCTATTTTGCTTCAGATGTTCGTCTTTACATGCGCGATGGTCGTCGCGAAGGGATTTGCCTTTGTAGAGGAGCTTGATTCGGCGCGGGTCGTCGGTTTTGGTCTCTTTCGCCGCTTTTCGGCGGAGCTCGCCGACTTTTAGGTTACCTTCTGCGATATCGAATGCTGGAAAGTGTAGAGGGTATGTCGTGCCCTTGTGTTTCATGATTAGAATGTCTGGGTCCAGGTCTGTGCTATCTACCCTGCTGACGTGGCGACTTGTATGGCCATGGGAAGGGAATCCGTAGCTATCATTTCGGTTCCGAGATGGAGCCCCTTCATCGTCAACTATGTAGGCAAAATCATCTTCCGTAACCCGAGGTGGAGGACCACCGACGTGAGCGAAGGGCGAGTATCGCCCACCACTGGGCCAGAAGCTACGGCTCATAAAGAAGAGGAGGGCGAGAAGTGGAAGGATGTAGACGGTAGCAAGTGTTGTAGGGTCAGTGTTTGCGATTAGAGAGCTGGCCTTTTCAAGAGGGGTGCCTGGAGATTTTTGCAGCTGGTGGGGTAAATTCCGGTGAATGATTTGGGAGGCGGATTCGAGATATTCTTGCAGTGAGGGAGGTAAGCTCGTATATAGAGACTGCAGCTGCGAGGTAGCCACGGTGACAGTCTCACTGAAGAGTGAGTGAGCCACGATGGAAGATACCTTTCACGAGTGTGGTATGCTCGTATGTTAATTGTGAGATGATCCGCGGTGAAGGTTTTCCAAATCCTTTGAATCCGCGCTTCTGGAAGCAACTAGTGGCCAATCGAATGTCAGCAAACTTTTTAGCAACCTTTTCGCTGCCTGATTACGGAAAATTATTAGATCCTTATGTCACACCATTTATTACATATATAACAAAAGAAATTGCCTGCAATGGAGCTAAGTTCCAGAGAAGATAGATTCATGGGACCGCATATATAGCACGACAGCTCTCTCGAAAACGTCTAAAGATGAGACGGAATTGAACTTTGAATGCTTTGCACAAAATACAAGACGGCGCTGTAAGAAATGTAAAGCATATGAGATGACTTTTGCTTGATTATTGTAAAGCCTTTCTCATGTAGAATAACTTGGTAGTCGCTCATATGCAGGGACGCATGTGCAAACGTCAATCAAACATAGGAGAAGGGCACCCAACCCTATGGTCAGATGACCAAGACTGCACCAAAGGGAGTTGAAGCGATTAAGCATACTCAGCATGATGTCAGCCAAAACATTTCTGTGCAATTTCTATCAATTTTATTGGTATATTCAAGCGCTGAATGTCTTCATTATCGCTCTCCATTACCAATGTTCAAAAGGTCGTCTGCCTTTGCCCCACAAGATCAGACTGGGTTTTCTTTCTCCTTGTATGAACCTTGTCCTGTCATTTTCTCCGCCGTCTGCAGACTATCTGACTGCAGCAAGAAGGAATCTGCCGCATGATTAGCAACCCCATCTCAACCGCAAGGCATCCAGAGAGCAACGTACCCATCATAATCCTTTTCGCCAACAGTCTGCATCACAACCCCATCAACTCTCTCATCCCTTCCTACCTTCTCCACCACTTCCCTTCCTCCCCGAACCATGTGATCCGTCATTGCGGCCTGCTCGTCCGCCAATCTACCCTTCGATACAACATTGTCAACAACAATACAAGCCCCTGGCACACTCATTTTCACCGCCCAATCGAAATATTTCCAATTGTTAAGTTTGTCAGCATCAATGAATGTGAATCCAAACTTCTCCCTCTTCCCTGCTTCAATTTCGGAATAGAGTTTGGGCAAGATGTTCATTCCTGCGCCCAGGATGACATCGATTTGCTTGCTCAGTCCTGCCGCTTCGATGTTTTGGCGCGCGACGGAGGCGTGGTGGGGGTTGAATTCAATGGAAGTGATATGGAGGTTTGGGTTCTCAGAAGCCATCCAGATAGCTGAGTAGCCGCCTAGGGTTCCGACTTCGAGTACATGCTTGACGTTGAGCATGCGGCATTGAAGGGCGAAGAATTTGCCACTTTTGGGTAAACCTGGTCAGTGATACTCTTTGAGACGAGATGTGTGCAGTAAGACAGGAATTGGAACGAGCTGATTGCGTACAGCATCTTCAGGCACAACAGCCAGGAAGAAAAGGATGAGAGGGGATAAATTGGCCTTACTGAGGGGATGGGCAACCAATATCGGGCAGACCTTTCTCGTCACAAGTCTTGAGAGTCTGAGCTAGACTTGCGTGGTTCGAGCGAGATGATGGGTGCAAACTGGACATGGTATAGCCGTCAATGCCAGTCCAACGGCTGTCAGTCTCATACTCTCCGCGACTGTTACTAGTCATCTGTATGCGGGTAGACATGGTGGTTAGACTGACTTCCTCCTACGCTAAAGAGCCTTCTCTGTATGAATTAGATCATTCCACGGGCTTGTTACCAAGGTGAAGAGGGTCACGAAGGTAAGAGGCTTCTGTTTGTTGATCAAAGATATACGCAGGTAAGGCTTTCGAAATTTTGAAACCATTTGGAACCATTGAACCATTATATATCAGCATTCAGCAACCTCGTAATGCTCGGGTATAGGAGTTCGCGGGTCGGAGCTCGGATATCCGAAACCGTTGCGTGTCAAGAAACAACAGTACGGACCCTTACTGATTGCGGAAGCGCAGCATGCGACAATACATAGGTAGCAGGACGTGGGCAACGTAGTTCATGCAGAACTCGAACAAACCCTGTAAGATGCTCCTGGCGGCAGTCTAGAAATTCCAGAAAGCGTCGAGATCCCATCCGGCAATATTAGAGAGATCCAGCCCTTCGAGGTCTGTGCCAAAATCCTACATTTTTTTCGTGTCAGCAACATGGCTGGATGCTCTGAGTGATCAAAGAGGAGCTCACGTCTGCTATCCCACTATGATCTACCGGCACATGGTGGGGAGGGAACAGAGCCCCATTCCCATTTGGCACTCCATTGCTTGCAATTACCGGCTACATAGGCGAGATCAATGTCCGATCGTTGTAAATTGGGAAAGTACTTACCATATTAGGTAGGCTGGCAAGCGTTGCTGCGGCAGAATAATTGTCCTGCGACTGCAGGACTTTTTGAATCATACGAGAAACCTTTTCAGCAGAGCCAAGCTCTTCATTCTTCGATTGCTCAGGCAACAGTCTCTTTTTCAATAGCCCGATGATCGCAGCGACGCAGTAATACTCTTGTAAACCAACGCCTACACACAAGATCTTCCTCTCTAGCATAGTCAGCGCTTTCTCGAGATACTTCAATGGATCGCCACTCAATTGAACAACGGAACTCCTTGATAAAGCAGTCCTTTCTGGATGCAGATGGTTAGTACAAGCGACGAATGGTCTTAGCGAAGACAATGTACCTAGCTTGGGATCAGAAAGGGAAATGTTGTAGCAGATGCTCAGTGCAGCGCCAAGAGTATCGTTCCTGAACAAGCAAAGGTAATTATTACCGCTACTTGAAAGCTGATCATGCAGATCGACGATGGTCATTGCGCTTCTTAGATGCACGATTGCAGAGTAATCATATCTGGAACCCCCTGGTTCGTCTCGTGCATAAGGCCGGTGTAGGAAAAGTAGAAGCTGTTGTAGCTGTAATTGAAGAAGTATCCGTGGTACTATGCTGTCTTGGTCATTCCAGTGAGGTATCTCATCAAGAGCTTGCATGATTTTCTTGTCGTACAGCAGCACATCTTCGTACGGTATTTGGGAGTTTGGGCCGTTGATCAGAGATGTGAGCTCAATTCGCAAAGACCAACTCGAACGAGAAAGGTGTTGGTACGATGATCTTGTAAAAAAGGAGAGTGGCTTTGAGTCAGGTAATTGTTCAGAAGCTTGATTGAAGTCCCCATCATCAATATTTAAGGGATCTCCACAATCTTCGACAAGATCTCTCGTCATCGCAGGCATGCCCCTCTCGTGAGCAGCTTGCAACTCCAATTCCGAAATTGTCGTCCAGAGTCGCCGTCGCATCTCCTGATGGAACAAGGAGACCTTCTTGTGGCCTGGATGACTGGCATGTCGAAGATTCACTATTTCTGCGTCTCTGTGGAGACCTGCAGACATTGCCAGTCTCATGAGATTACCGGCGGATATCCACGTTCTTTTACGCTTGATGGAGTTCATCTGTTTAGCCATGAATGAGAGGCAGTGCAGCTGATATATGGTAAGAGTCGTATGTTTGTGGCTTTGAGATCTCAGCCAGGAATCGCAATTCCGAATCCACATAATGGCTGTCTCACGATCAACGGAGCTGTCACCTCTGAACATAGACTGGCCCTGAGATCTGATGCAATTTGTTGTAGCTATCATTAGTAGTACAAGTGCAACAAACTCGGGTTTTGCTTCCTGCGGTATACTCCACAATCGGGCGTACTCTTCCCAGAATGATGGCAGATGAAGTATTCGATGGGTAGTCTCGAAATCATTGACGTAGATCTGCACAAGCTCGTCTACTGTTTTTCGTTGAGGAAGTAGACGGGCAAGAGTGCGGTCATTCGCTGGGATCATGTCCTCTTGGCCGTCGCCCTTGATCTTCATGCCTATCAATTCCTTCTGAACATGTGCTAGATTGGAATGTTGCGCAATCATGTCCTTCATGAACAGTCGTAGCTCAGGAAGCTACAGAAGTCAACAAGTGCAGAACAAGACCGCTAGCTTTTGAACTCACGTGAGAGAGATAGCTCGTATCTACATTACATCGACATCAGCATCGGCTTTTCTAGGTTATAAGGTGCCTCGATGTAGATCTAGAAGCAGAAACTCATGTTTTATGCGCTCTCTAAACGTATCTTACATAATTGAACGTGGTGCGAAGGGGTAAATCTTGATTGTAAAATGGTAAGGTAACGTACGGTGACTGGTGCCATAGAATTGCGTTTTGAAACTTTTGCCTCTGAAAATCATGGCCTCCTTCTCTGGAGCTTCTCTCCTATCTGATGGTGAATTGGTCTCGGCTCGAGTCAACTCGGGGCTCCTGGTAGATCTGGGCCAATGCGAATGAGATCCTCTAGCTAGACTCTCAAGCCCAATGATTCTATTCTCAAGCTGGCGTAGGCGCTCCTCCTGCGAATACAATTTTGCTGTAGTATCTGGCTGTGTCTTTGGAAGATGCTCGTCTCCCTCATCAGCCGCAAAGCTACGAGCGACTGATGGAAGCCTAGCGACTGTTCTGGGTGGAGCTCCGTTGAAAACATCACGTGCGTTTCTGACTCCATTGCTAGTCGACTGATATAGCGTATCAACAGCTTCTGTATCATAAGTGCAAGCGCTTGGATGGCCTCCTTTCTGACATCTACCGCAAGAAGGGAAAATACGGTCACATTTCAATTTTCGTCGTCGGCAATCAAGGCAAGAGAATGCTATCCTCCGTCGTTTCGAGGCTGGTATTTCATCGTGGGGGGCGCTCTCTTCCCTGGCAGTACCATTGCTAGACATTGATCGTACTTCTGGATTATTCGAGGCGTCGGAGCCAAGTTGAGAATTTACGGAGTACCTACCTTAGAGATGAGGTTGGGCCGGCATTCGTCATTCTAAAATTAGCAACAAGCCTACTCGTATACCACACAAATATGAATATGGAGATGTTTTAATGCTGAGCTGATACGCTATTATTATCATTATATTACTTGTGTCTCGATAGTGCCAATAGGGCGTTCTACAATGTTCATGACTCCTTCAACAATGTTCTGCCGTGCTTCTTCGCTGGCTATATTGTCCCCTGCCAGATACCCCATCCATACCAACCTACTAATTCTCTCATCTTTGACGATGCCAAGCAAAGACATCTTTCCACCTTTTGCAGCCTTGGGTAAAACATGCTCTGCTGGCGATGGAGCTTCTTCTTCGACCCAAGCCCTCAAAGCTCCATCTGAGCCTCTACTTAGCAGGAGCACTTTGCCTTTGCCCACAGATCCTCGCCCACCAAGCATCCCTTTAAAATCGCCCACCGCCGCTAGAAATGCTTGACCTTCAAATTCTGTCCCCTTCCCCCTCAGATCAATCCCTCGAATCCAGCCGTCCCGAAGATGCGAGAAGTTCGTGTTCCTTGTGGGCACCACTCGTACCGCGCTTCTGACTCCACCTTCCTTTAGCACTTCGCTCCAGACTCTCGTGCTCCCTTCGCCGTCAAGCAAAACTTTCTTCAACTCTTGTTTCTCTCCTTGCACCAGTGTGCTCGCCCCGCTGCCCACTGATGCCTTCACCAATTCCTCTTGTAATCTTCCCATGTCGCCCTTAGCCACGTAGAGCCCAACCACATAAACCTGAATCCTGAATAGCGATACTTTTCTTATGCCGAGCCCCAGAAGCTGATACTCCTCCTCCTCTTGCACGGCGCCAATGCCGGCCGGCAGAATCGCTGATCTGCTATCGTCACTTCCACCACCAGATCGAGGTAGCCATATTGTTCGCGGGAAGAAGGGAATGGTAGATGTGCCCGTCGGTACTTTGTCGACTTCATCGCCATGGTCCTTACCTGTGATCTCAACTCGGGCACCGCTTGTCAGAGCCTCTCCAGAGCGAGTCGGTGGAGCATCAAGGCGTGCGGCCTTTCGTCGGGTGACTGCCCATGTAGCTCCTACTGCTGCAAGTCCGCAGAGTATTGCGATCTTGTAGTTCGGTTTGTTGCGAGTTTGCGGACTTGGGGGCGACGTCGAATAGGAACGAAATCGCAAAGAGGAATCAGTGAGAGAAGTGAGGCGGGAAGCCCGTGGGAATGCTGTGACAGATCTGGAACAAAGGCAATAGGAAGCTCTAGAGCAGAGCCGTAATGTTCGGGGAGACATTGTATGCGCCACAAGAAGATTTGACGGTCAAACACGAAATATCCAAATGTTTGGGGGCCGGAAATAGGCCGCGCTATTGCCTGACGCCACCAAGCCGAGCAAACGTCTCTCACGTCGCTGGATTAACGCCTACCCAACGAGGTCAATCGTCAGCATTCGAACGAAGGTACTATCAAGTACAAAATCGGTAAAACATGACACGATCTGGAATCTCCTAGTCTGTAGTAAAGGGTCTGACTTTGATATATGATATTGACCAGTAGAAGCATGGACCGCAAGAAAGACCTATTAGGCACCATAGAAGTCCACATGTGAAAGGCATAATATTCAATTGATGAGGCGCAGCTATATCCTAAAGCTAATCCAAGGCATTGATGCCATGTATAAAGCAGAATGAATTGTAGGTGCCGTATGCAAAATCTTCATTATGACATTATATTACACCACGATCCACACCGACCTCTGACTCTGTATCCTACAATGCACCAGCATCCTTCAACAGCTCCGGCAACTTGGACTTCTGCGCCTGTAGATCCGAGTTGCCTCCGATGTGCTTCTGACCTATGAAGATGTTGGGGACAGAAGTCTGACCAGTGATGTCTTTCAGAGCTGCTTGAATATCGGAGCCGTCATCTGCAACGCCGTCATTACATTAGCGAATGCTCAAGATACCAGAAGTCATCTATGCCTTGTGTACATACCAACTTGATCAAGCTCGATGAGAAAGAACTTTGCGCCTTGCTCGCTCAAGAGTGCCTTTGAGGCTTTGCAGTATGGACAATAGGACTTGCTGAAGACAGCTGTTTCAAAGGCAAATCAGCAAGGGTATTGGTAAGAGAAAGGAAGAGTGGTCAAATGTACCGACGGCGTTCTCATCAATGATGCCTTGGGCCTTTGTCTTTGCGGCGGACATGGTTGCTGGGTTGACGCTCGAAGCGAAGAATCTGCGTAGGAACGAAATGGTGGGCAACAGTGGAGGTTTGAACAGCTGGTAGTGAATAGTCAAGAAAATCCAGAGAAATAATGTGGCGATATGCTGTCAAATGTGCTCCAAGAATTGACTTCTAAGATCTGTGATCATCCTCTAATAAGGTGATCGCTCCATGACGCAATTCAGGGTCTTTTCGATGTGGGAATCCTCAGCCTTCCGACTCAGTCTAATGCTCCTTTACTATTCTATCGTTTGTCGAGTTTCGATATTGGATTCCATGATCCTTAGAATAAATTGAAACATGGCTCGTATCGTGTTTACTAGGAAACAAAGCTATGTGGCTCACGCAAAGGCTTCCAACAAGCAGGGCGTCAGAAGAGGTAACAGTTTTGATATGTTGTCCTATTTCAAAGTGCCAGCTTTGTGCTCGCAGCCCACAGTACCAAATCAGGCTCCCGCAAAACTTGTTGTCTGTAAAGTATGACTAGTTTCGGTTTTCCCAGTTGCTAAGAATAGTTGTCGATTTGTGCACAATAAAACCTCGATGTGAGGGGGCATTAGGCATCCACTCTAATAATGGCCACGAATAGACTAAAGCTCGCTTAGCTTGAAGTACCGACAAGGGCTTTTCATCCTTCTGTGGAATTATAACCCTTGATACTGAGATTTCGGTGCCTCCCAGATGCACCTTCCGGGGCTGCAGTCTCACCCAAGGGGACAGACACCTGCATTCATACATTCACTGCTGAACCCCTGGGAGTTCTACAGCAGACAATGGCCCCTGAACTTCGAAAGACACGTTTTGTTTGCATCTCAGATACCCATAACGCATCGCCAGACGGAGCTTTCAAGTTACCCAAAGGCGACGTACTAGTTCACGCAGGCGACTTGACAAAGCAGGGTACTCTTGCGGAACTCAGAAAGACCTTTGACTGGATAGATCAAGCAGATTTTGAGATAAAAGTATGTCTCTCGTAAGAAAATGGCAAGATGTAGCAGGCTGTTGACGCTTTTTATGTTCGAACAGATTGTTATTGCAGGTACGTAATTACGTAATCTCTTCTCGCACCATTCAAGAGCTGATCAAAATCTTCCAGGAAATCATGATATTACCCTCGATCCCGAGTTCTACGGGCAGTATGGCCTTCATTTTCACAATCAAAATCCGCAAGAGCCTCAAGATTGCCTTGATTTGGTCAACGAATACCGCCATTCCATCACATTCCTTAATCATGAATCCGCCCACATCCATCTCAAGACAAGCCCACAGACAAGCTTCAAGGTTTTTGGGTCACCATATTCGCCTGCCAACGGGCTTTGGGCGTTTGGCTACCCACCGGAGAACGCTTCACGTATATGGGAGCAAAAGATACCAATGGATACTGATATCATAGTGACCCATACACCTCCAAAATATCATTGTGACGAGTCAAGAGACCGAGGAGCGGCAGGCTGTGAGGCTCTACGCCGCAAGCTTTGGCGCTTACGTCCGTCTCTGGCAATATGTGGGCATGTACATGAGGGCCGAGGCGTAGAGAGGGTTTGTTGGGATCTAGATACTCCGAATGTCCAGTACAAAGAGTCTTCGGTTGCATACTGGGAGGATCCCGGACTTGATAACAAAAAACAAAGTCTTGTTGATCTTTCTTCAAAATCCTCAGCTCCACTGGACAATTCTGGATCATGGGGGCATGAAGCGGCGAGTCCGCCTGATAAGGGTGGGAAGCCTGGATTAGGTCATAATTGGAAACCTGGAGACCGTCTTCTGTTGATCACCGAAGTTCTTGACCAATCCGACAATGTTCGCGGGCAGGGAGGAAGCCCTCCTTCGGGACGTTGCGACTTGGAAGCTTTGGCAGGACGACAGGGTCGGAAGGAAACTTGCATCATAAACGCTGCGATCATGGCTACTAGCTTTCCCTATAAATCAAAGAATAATCTGAAATACAACAAGCCGATTGTTGTTGATTTGGATCTTCCGGTCTGGGAACAGAAGGACGTTAGTGAAGAATCGAATCAAGATCTGTCGTTGGACGAAGAAACCGCGTCTAGTCTCTCAGCCTGATGCCCAGAAGAACCCATGGGTTAGCTTTAAATGGTCGAACTCGTCTTTCAATTTGCATTGAGGCTATGTGCATGCCTAACACTCTACTCTCTTGCTATGGCCCGGCTTTGGACAGAAACACCTATGCTGTTGCCTTATCAGGCTTGATTGCTGCCAATCCATTGTCGGGCAGAGCATTCTCATTTAAAAGGGCACTGGATCAAGTCTACAAATGTCAAGATCACACCGATAGCCCTAGTTCTAGTCTTACAGCATAAGAGGGTCTGAGCGCCACACCTCCTAGCTGATTGCCTGAATATTTCTAAAACAATGCATTATTCAAGAAGCAAATCTGAACATGAATCCACCATGAAAAGTGCCGTTACGTACCCTGTTTGGGGGGACACAAACAAAGTTCGGTTGTGTGATGTTCTGCATGAACTATGGATGAGAAACACGGCCTCTTTCTCATTGGCCCAGTGTTCTCTGTAACCGCTGAGGGAGTCAACCGCTCATCCACTTCAGAAGCAGCAGACTGAAAGCAACTGCGCTTGTGCTTTCCTTTTTGCACTACTCGGCCAGCTCAGCGGACCACCTCCACATGCACCAAATCTCCTATTCGTTGGACTTTGCATACAACCCCACCACGACACAAGTCCGACGGCCTACCAGCTTTATCGGCCCGCAAACTAGAGGCACGACTGATCGTTTTGAAAGACATCATGGTCGTTTGACTTCATGCATCTTCAGGGACCAAAGCCAATACCTTTCGAACGTCTAAAGTAGCGAGGTGCGTTGTCTGCAGTAGTACAAAACGAGCATAGAACGTGAGACTGTAAATCGTAGAGCCCATCCACCCTCTTTGCTGCCCAAAGCCATTACTGACATCTGAACGTCACTGCCCTCATTTCTACCTTATCGCTAAGTCACATCTACATTACAATTAAGGCTAGTCCCTGTACACCATTCGATTAATTGGGGCTTATGAGCCAAATTTCAGCACGTTCAGTAGGATCCCAACGCCGCCTCAGCTTAGTTCTATTGTGCCTAAACCGCCGCTTCGGCAGCTTCACTGTTATCCTTCGTGAGCAGAATTACTCCTGAGAGTTCTGATTTGTCCCTCCTTCACACCGTGGGGCTGAGCAACGTTTTGAGGTCCTTACTGTGAGTGAAAGTGGCACGAATTCAAGGCTATTGAACTTTGAAGAGTGCCCCGGTCGCAATCGCACTAGTCAACTTCACCGCCTGAGTATCACAACAAACAAGAGTAACCCCTTCGAAAACAAATGAGAAGCTCTCTCCTTACCAGCGTTGATCTTCACTTCTTCTTCGGCTCTCCACGAGTATCTTTCGCTGTCTGCGAGAGTCCACCAGAGTCCACAGAGCAGCTTTGTAAGCAACAATCGTCCACTCGCTATTGCCACCCCCAACCTCCAGCCCAATCAGTGGCGTCGGATTATCATCCGGGGCAGTCTGTGTACTCGTACCTGACGTAGAAGTGCACGACAATCTTCACTCACTTGAGCAAGGCTTTTTCTGCTTACTCACACATGATATCCTCATCTTCGGAGATTTGAGTAAAGTTCTTTCGATATTCACATCTCTCCATCGCCTAACGGTAAACAAATCACGCCGACGGGTACTTTACCAGCCACGCGCTCATTGGGTTCGAAAACCACGCAAATTGGTAACACTAATTATTGAATGATCTGAACATCGTCTTTTATGAAGGGCACATTTTGCCTTTCAATGCTTCTACATCCTCAACACTGTCAGCCGACTGTACCATAAAAAACAAACCGCTATGGACGACCCTCCCCCTCAGAGTCCCTACAAGACTCTCAATGTTCCCAAAGATGCCACCCTTGCAACAATTCGAAGTGCTCATCGAAAGCTTGTTCTGTCTTGCCATCCCGACAAGGTGCAAGACCCAGCAGAGAAGATCGTCAAAGCTGAACAGTTCCACCAAGTCCAGCAAGCCTACGAAATCCTCAGCGATGAGAAGCGGAGACAGAGATATGATGAAAAGGTCAAGCTGGAGGAGCTCAGGGCCGAGATGGAGGAAGAGAGAAGGGCAGCCCCACGGAGGACACCTGACTACACACCAAGACCTGCGCCTGCGAGGTACGAGACCTATGGAGGTGGTCCAACGTACGAAAAGCCAGCGCCGAGATACAGCAGTCACGCTTATGAGGAGGATATCTTCTCCTCACGATTCGCCGAAGAGAGGCCTTCAGTTCGGAAGTTTGATAGCTATGCTGGGCCTCCATCTCGTAAAACCTCGGGTCGTGGGCCAGAGGAGAGGGATAGAAAAAAGCAGCGTGAAGTTGAAGAGGAGCGGGAGCGAGAAAGGGATCGTAGGACGAGGGAAAAGGATACGTACGAGCGAGATCAACGGAACAGGCGGAGAGACAAGGACAAGAAGAGAGACATAGAGGCAAAGATGAGAAGCAAACATGCCTACGCCGATGATGGCGATTCAGACTCAGAGTTGGACTCCCGCTACTATAATCGTCGACGAGACCCTTCACCCAAACCAAGGTACGAAGAAGCACGAAGAGGATCTAGGGATGAGATCCCACGAAAAAACAGCAAACGGGATGCAAGGGGTTATGACGACGAACTGATAACAAAGGAGGGTCTTGCCCAAGAATACATGGCCAGATCGCGGGAGATAATAGAGCCAGAACCGCGTCCAGAACCTCGCCGTCCCACACGCACACGGACTAACTCTACCGCCGCTGTGATGACACCTCCACCCCCTCCTCCTGCGCCTGTCGACTCCGCTAAACGCTCATCGGGCCGCAGTGGTCGAGGAGGGCGTGAAAGCCGGAACCCAAGTCCTATCCGGTCATCTAAGAAAGATAAGCTGATGCCAGAGATCGTGGAATCGCCAAGTCGAAAGCCCAGTCTACCCAAAGCGTCCTCAGACTCGAAGGGTATCAAAGGCATCTTCAGCCCCTCGTCATCTTCGTCAAGAAGACCACCGGCACGTTCAGCTACTTATCAGCCAGCTTCAGAATTCAAACCCGGCCCCATGCGTCGATCAGAGACCATGCCAGTCGACCAAATGCACCGTGGGAACACAAGACCTCTGCACACGTCAAACCTACAGAACATGAAGGCTCTCTCGGAAACCGATTCAGACGACACTGACTCGGACTCCATCATGACTGAGGAGCCTGCTATTCCCATACGGCCACCCCCTCGACATAAGAAGACCAGCTACAACATCCACCAACAAGGAGACAAGTTCGTCGTGCTGGAGCCTGAAGAAATATATCCTCCTCGAAAGAGCGATGAGTTGCCTCGGGCTCGTCACAGTTCAGATCGTCCACCTATGGCTTCCAGAGGAGCAACTGCTCGACCCTCTCCCACGCTCCCCCGGTCGACATCGTACGCTACTCCACCGAAAGACGAGCGCCCATCTCGTCCTGATTCATCTCGGACCGAATCAACACGAGGACTGCCTCCCCAGAAATACCAATCCGTTCGTGGTAGTCCTCTTCTTTACGGTGAACAGTACTCCTCGGACGAGAAGACCTACAAGTCAAGGCCTTCGCCTAAGATCTATGACGATGACGATCGCTACAACAGATCCCCACGAGATTCCCACGAGGTGGATCGCGATGCGTGGCCTGGCAGCTTCAAGCCTCGTCCTTCTCGTCCAGCTATGTCGCGGGGTGAAACAGCAGCCTATTGATTTGTTCCTCTTCACGAATAGTCAAGTAGAGGCGCAAGACGGAATTGGCTTGTCTCTTTGATCCAGGCCGTCAGCAGAACCCTTGTTGTTTCGCTGTTATTCATGCTTTCAGAAACAGCGACACGCACTCGAGGCACAGCAACTCTTAGCTTCCATTCGTTCTTTACATATCGAGTGAATTCGAACACTTACATAGCTTACATACAGAAAGACAAAGTGTGGGGGTACGCGATACTTTTCGGCAAGGAAGGAATGGGTATATGTTCATACTCGACTTTATGCGACTACAGCGACCACTATCCAAGGAGTCTTAAGGATGCCTTCGTCTACTGTTACATTATCGCTGGGCTCCGAGTCATGTATTAGCTGAATGAATCATGATCTGTACTTCACGCAAAGTTTGATACCCATGTCTCTCTTTTAGTTGTGTCTACCCTGTCCCCAACGTTTTTACCTTTCGAAAATCCCGCTCAGGTGCTAATTCACTTTGTGCATGGTGCATAATTCATTCTCCGTTAAATTTGCACTCGGGAGTACTGATCTCCTCGGACTCACAGCTCACTGTCACCCAGACTGCCGCGACCTTCCCTTAGTGTCATTCGCCTCGTTAGCTGAAACCATACAAATTGACGCGCTACAGCGATCCTTATTCAATGCAATTGCTTAACTTCAAATCAGAGACGAAGGGCCCACCAAATACGAGCTTTCACCATCGCTATCCATCAGCGAGCTTCCTCATCACTGCGATCTAGTCGAACTCTACATCCGGCGTACAGCCTTCGAAACGCTATCTCAGTGACTCAATCTACTCGAAGCCGGATCCCAATAGAGTCTGCCTTTACATCTTGGTTCATCGAACCCAAGACAGAAAACAAGCAGACTTCCGTCGATGGTGGAGGGCGCTGGATCTAGATGTACGCCTCCTACAGAACAGACCTTCTGCATCACAGATCTGAGCGAGTATCGTGCTAGTACAGGTTAGTCCATCGCCACCTCGAACGCCTTCGACTCATCTCAACGCAGAGATTTCACCTCTTCCAATGCATGAAGTCGCAAGATAGAAAGTATACCTAGCGCTAGTGATACGGACCCATACTTCAATGCTTACCTTTCTAACGGTTCGGGTCGTAGCATTAAGTTTAGGTTCCTAGACTCTTGAAGAAACTTCTCAGACTATGAGGTCATTTGACTGCCAGGGCCTTCCGCTGCAATTTTCTTGTCCTCTTCGCTCTAGGAAAGCTGTTGCGCCTCTCTTTCTGTTGTGTGCTGAATTTTCCCGACCCTCGAAGAAACTTTTTCAGGATGAGCGAAGAGCGTTATGAGGTCTTCGAATCCTTTTGAAACTCTTGAAGCCCACGTTCGAGGCCACATGTATGCGTATCGACGGTCACTGTACCATCAGAGCAGGACATTTATCCAAGCGAGATTGTATTATCCAAGCGAGACTGTCAGAAACACAGCATACAGGGTGTTTCAAGATCATTTCCCCCATTTAATTGAATAAGAATGACGACTCTCAACCTTCTTTAGTGGGGCTGAACTTTGTTATTGAGGGTATACTTTATCTGCTGATGAAGTTTAACGGCGAGGCTGAAAAGAAATGGAATATTGACACTAAACTTCAAAACTGTCTTTCCTGGCGCTTCCCAGCGCTTTTGCCACTCGGGTAGAGAGGCTTGCATCGAGTTCCTGTTCGCCGGTGCTTACTGACGGCGATGCTCTTTTTTTGCGTTCTCCCAGGGAAAAGGAAGGTGTCGGGAGCCTAGGGAGGCGTTATGGCATAAGCAATTCCTGTGGTATGGAAGCGGCCTCTAAAGCCCATCTCCTCTCCCCCACGGATGATGAACCTTATAACTTCGAATAGGAAGATGGCGGACTCGGCAGGCAAGTCATGGAAGGTCTAGCTGGTCGGGAAGTGCGCCATGGGCTGATATTGAGGAAAGCTTGGATGAGAAAGGGGCTCTGGCTTGCAAAAAAAAAAAGCTGTGACTCAGGTGGCTGATATTGTAGTTTTATTTGTTGAATAGCAGAACAGTGGCGAAATGCATAAGAACGCTGTTGACATTGCCCTCTAGTCCACCATTTTGTGATCCATTGACAGAGCAATATCTCGTGTATACAGATATACTGATTCGAGCAGAAACGTCTTCAGCATACAGCACGCACTACTCACAGATTTGACCTTGTTATCACAAGCAATCCCTTCTTGATATCGAAATAACAAACTTCATACCTTGAACATCTAGAATTGTACACAGCAACCAGCCTCCAAACAATGGCTACCCCCAGGCTAGCCACGCCATCCACAAGAGGAGCAGGCGACCTCTTGACACCTCCTACACCGCAAACTAAGTGCGAGGAACTACCAGAACCGCCGCCATTTCTTCTTGATCCTCTGCGTATACTAGCGGACGCAGCATTCTCAGAAGAACGCCGCGTCAATGGTCGTAATGCCGGCAGGGGCTTCACTCCACCTATTTCTCGCAACAATAGTTTCGTAGATGACAAGAAGATGGAGGACGAGGAAGAATCAGAAGAAGCGGATGAAGAGAAGCAGTTATCTGAACGCCAGAAAGCAAAAAGGGCAGAGAAGAAACAACTTTTTGTCTCGCTTAAACTCCGATTCGAGTATGTCGATTGCAATGGGCGAATTTATTGCATCAGAGCCAGCGAGGGCGATGCGGTCCATTGCATAGCTGAGATGAGACAGTGGGAAGCTCGTCAAACCGGGACGCGTGATGCTTTTTGGAAGGCCCGGAGGGAGCGTATGGAGCGTGAGCGGGCTATTGATGAGTATAGGGAGTTAACGCGTGATGATGATCCTGATGCGACTGAGGATGAAGTTGTTGAGGGGGAGGATCAGCAAGTACGCGGGGTTGATCCTAATGCCACCGAGAGTGAAGATATAGAGCAGTGGGGGTATCAGCAAGTTGGCGGCGTTGATCCTGATGCCACTCAGGGTGAAGGTGTGGAGGAGAAGGAGGATCGGCAGAAGAAGGCTGCTGCTGATGCTAGCATGGCCGATAGCAAGACCGGGGGGAAGGGCAAAGGGAAAGGGAAGAGGAAAGGCAATGGGAGAGGGAATGGAAAAGGCAAAGGTAACGAGAGGGATCTCCCCCTCAGCGAAGTCATCGACAATGGCGAGGGCCCAAGCCAGCCCCGAAACGATGTTGCACCTCTAGAGGTGCCGCCTCCTCCCTTCCCTCAGCCCTCTCCCGGCACCACTCAGAGGCATTACGAAAACAAATACCCCAAGATCCCCTACACTGATGGGACACCCAAAGACGGCGTGAGGTATTCCAAAGCCGTACTCGCTTTACCTCAATGCTTGAAGGAGGCCGAGACCGACGCGGAGCGCAAGAAGAAGACGTGCGACACGATGAACGACGTCGTGAGGAAATCGTCCGAGGTGGGGCGATCAGGCCTGTTCCACGGCGATGACGATCCCGACCGCTTGGAGAGGGAAATCAAGGCGAGAAAGGCAATGCATGATCTGGACTTGCAAGCGGCAAAGTCGGCACCCAAACTGCCTCTTGGAAGCCAGTCGACGGCGTTCAACAAGTATCTGTCGACGGTTCCCTTGACCGCAGAGCCGGCGAGGTCGGCGAAGCCAAAGAGGAAGCGTCGCGGCGCTGCCACTGTTGTTGTTAAGGTTTCGGTGGCGGCCTCTTCAGGACAATTAATCTTGAGCGAGACGGAGCTGAAGGCCCCGCCGGCGAAGTCGGCGGAGCTGAAAAGGAAGCGTAGCGGTGCTGCTGACGCTGACGTTAAGGATTCTGGAGCTGCGACCTCGCCATCGCCGGAGAAGAAACGCAAGGTTTCGCTCAAGATCAATTGTCCTGAACAAGCAGATCCTAAGCATAAGGATCATGAGGAGTATATGGCCGAGCTTCGTATGAAGAGAACGGGGACACAGAGGGAGCTGGGACCAGGCGAGACAATTTCGGCGGAGGGATCGAGCATCGCCAGTCCAGTGAGGGAGATGTCGGTCCTGGACTTGCTGAGGATCTGAGAGGTGGTGTTGGGCGGTGACTTATTGGATTTCGCGATGATGATACCCATTTGATTTTGAACTGGTTTGGATGGGTTGAGTGATTGAATGCTATATGGGGGTTTTTTGAGCATTTTGCGTACATGGTACCTGGAGATGTTGGATTTCGCAACCCGGGCTGAGCCTTCCTCTCCAGGGAAAAAGCGTTTTCCTGGTGTGATTTTAGCATTGGCTGCTTAGCCCGGGTTGAATGGCATGAGCGATGTTTTTGTAGTAGTAGGTGGCATAGTTCCTAGACACTTTAGCGTAGGACTAAGACGCGTTTGGATACAATGCTCTCGTTTCATAGAGCGCGCTGATTTGGCCTTTAACTTCGATCATTAGAAGACAGCGACGGATGAAAGCAGCGATGCAGAAGATAAGGACTTTTTTGTCCTCGCTATGAATTGCTAATGTTCAGCTATGTACCTGACCAACTATCCAAACCACTATGTTGGTTCGGACCAGTCGACCTGATCAGTAATAGGTGCCATACCCTCCTTCGTATAGCTGACTTTCAGCCGCAACCTCAGCTTCGCAGGCAGTGCCTTTTACAGTA
The DNA here is from genome assembly GCA_035521555.1 of Lecanoromycetidae sp. Uapishka_2. Taxonomy (NCBI): domain Eukaryota; kingdom Fungi; phylum Ascomycota; class Lecanoromycetes; species Lecanoromycetidae sp. Uapishka_2. The sequence continues at coordinate 26,197 of JASZXT010000263.1, forward strand.
ATTAGCAGGCCCTTATACATATAGAAACGAGTTCGACTTACCCCTGAAACAGCACTAATCCTCATAGCCTGCGTAGCCTCATCTCCGCCTTCTAAATCGGCCTTGCTGACAGCATTGAGTTGTAGTTTCTGACTTTTGGGTACGGCAGCTTGCAGCCCGACACCGCTAAATCTATCGAAATTGCTGGTATTTCGGAAGCGTGCAAGCACTTGGGCTACGCCGGCACTACGTTGGACCTGCAGCATGAGAGATATGTCGTTCTTGTCGTAGGCTGTATGAGCTTGCGTACTTGGTAAAGGTGATGCGGTTTGTGGTGGAGGAGTGGACATGGAGCTAAATAGATCATTGGAGGCGGAGGCTTGCTGGGCCTGCGGGGAGGAGAGTCCGTTGGTAGTCGATTGGGAGGAAAATATGTCCGCCATCGAGTTGGCGTTGTTTGACATTGAAGGCTGTGGAGGTATGGAGGGGCCGCCTCCCAGTATATCTGCTAGCAGATCGGCGTTGTTCTGGGTACCGTTCATGGTAGCACTCAAGTCCACCGCTGGGACATCTGAGCCTCCCATGAGATCCAAAAGCATGTCCTGCTCGGTTACTTTGGCAGGTTTCTTGGCTCTAGCAGCGGCGGCTTTCTTCTGTTTGGGTGTGGCTTCGCCCAGGACCCGTTGCTCTTCTCGTATTTCTGGGGGTGGCATGCGCTCCAGGACGCCTCGTCTTATATCATCATAGGCGAAGAGATTACCGTACTCAACAGCGCGCTGTTGGATCTCGATGCTGAGATCTGACGTCCGAGTAGAGAGTATTCGCCGTATTCGGTCTATCTGAGAGGGATCCTTTAGTCGCCCTGTGAGCTTCATTGCTGAGGTGATGATGTATTCGGTGACAATCTGTGAGGAGTAGGCACTATTTAATATCGTGGTGAACAAGTCGACGATTTCGCTTTCCCGCACTTCCTTTACCAGCTCCTCCTCTTCGTACTGGCCTCCTCGTAAAAGCGCGTCTCCGTACTCCCCAATAACCCAAGTACCAGCTAATGTCAGACCTTCTTGCGTTATGTCATCCTTCAAACCAGCGTACAGCTTTTGCACCGAGTATGTCTGAAGGTCGGGAGTGGTTGCGATCAGGCGAACAAACGAGGAGAGGATTTGCTCCTTTACGTAGTTCCCAGCTAGCTTTAATACCCTCAGCATTGTATCAACATGCCATCTTTTGTTGGGTGCAAAGCGGTCTGCTGCAACACCAATTTGACTGGTCATGATTGGTTTGAATTCATTGTCGGCCACTTCCAGGAAAGCGAGCAATTCTCGAATTAGGACTCGGACGTTGCCTTCGTTGATCAACGTAAAACTCAAGTCGAGCGCTCTCCTCCGAATACTGATATCTGGATCTCGTAAACATTCCAGTATCGTATTCCTATGTCTCTGCACCGCATTTGGTTCGACAGCGACGACCTTGATCAACGTGTTTAAAGCCACATATCTGATATTGTTATCTTTATTCGTCAAAAATTTCCCAAGGATGTTGACTCCCAGCACTCGTAATCCCGAGTCGGCTTCAATATCCAGTATGGTCAAGACTGACTCGTATAAAATCGAATTGCCAACATTCTTCGCGGACTCTGTGTTAGTAGCTACCTGAGCCAGGATGTCGTTAATCTGTTCACTCGTCCGAGGGTCTCCTCGGCCAAGTACTCTCAAAAGTCGTAAGATCTTGACCTGCAAGAAAGGGTCCGTAATGCCATTAACATCATGTTCTGGTGCATATCCCGAGCTCGCCAGGCCTTTCAGCGTCCTGACCAAGCCGCCTGTCAGAGGTCTGAACATATCCACCATGCCGTTTTCTCCATCCTCTGCTTCGTCCGCCTCGCACATGCTCGTAACAAGAGTGAGACCACAGAGTAATACACCGTGGTTCCGATCTGAAAGAAGAAGCTTCGCTTTCTCTACGTAGTGTTCTTGAAGGTCTGGAACCTTTCGGCATATTCGCATAGCACACAGAGCTGCTTTTCGACGTATATAGGGGTTGGCTGTAGAAAGAAGGGTTTCGATTTGGGAGAAGAGATCCCGCGACATTTCGACGGAAGCGATGTTTCCGAGTGTGCACAGCGCGAGGCCTACGACGTATTGATTGGAATGATTGAGGTCACTAATAACGTTGAGCCATCCAAACTCTCGCACTCGGAGGGGTTTAAAACGCACTTTTGCAGCGAATTGGTGACGAGAGTCAAGACTTCCTGATTCTCGTCCAACAGCAACATGGTCCCTAAGTAGCCCAACCTCTTGTCCGCAAAGCGTGGGGACGCCAGAAGCTTGAGACATTCTATCTGCCCAAAGTGTGTCCTTTCGCCTAGTGTGAATAGATACAATAGCTTTGCTACGTTGTTCCTCCTGTACTTTTTCAGCATTCGTCCATATTTCAACATATATTTACGCGGACCGGATGTTGTGATCTCCACTCTCTTCTCTGAAGCTCGCTCTTATCGCAGCACTCTCTTTCTGGACCACTGATCTTTCGTCCGCAATTGTCTTTGAAGCTCGTACATTGCGGATGAATTGCTTCACTATGTCGAATGTTAACTGCCTTTTCTGCAATCCAGGCCCCCATGAAGTAGAGCTTACAAGAGCTCATGGCGGCCTCGGGGACCCCAGTAAGGGTCGAGGTGGGTGTTTTGAGTAATATCCTTGGCTTATGACGGAGCCATGGATCCTATAATTTGGTAGCGTGCCGCAGTGGTAAGCAATAATTCAATATGCAAGACTGTCTCGCGTTATTTGCTATATTTTGTTCAGCCTTATGAGGCGAATGCTGCGGAGGACAATGTTTTCCGAAGGCTTGAACAATTCAGCTCGGCATTTCCAGGGGATCCGATCCAACGTCAGCTGCCTTGCATCAATTCGCGATCTGGCATTATGACCTGCCTGGAGAGCGAAGTCTTTGCGGAAACACGCGGGTGGTGACCGTATAAAGCTTCTTGAAACGGTTCAATGCTGCCTGCATCGCGGAACACGCCCTCCATCCCAAGCTTACCACATTGCATGATTGCAGGCGTCCACTGCTGCGAAAACCCCTTGGAGCATCATGGCGTTATCTCCTTCTCCTACACCCCAGCAGAATGGAAATTCAGATCACATCCTACGCCCAAGACCAGTAAAGCCGAGCAACCCAATGGTCCTACGAGCCCAACCACAAGAAGGCTTGAAGCCTGCCTTACACCTTGATTCTCACATGTCAGGCGCATCAAGGTACAGATATATTGGCTACTTGACAAGGAATACTGCTGACAAACTGCAGCGGACGCTCCACTCCGCTCCCTGAAGATGCTCCGCCATCCGCTCAAGCCACCTCTTCCGCTAGGAAGCAGGTGAGAGCGCAGCAAAAGCACAGAATGTTTCCTACTGTAGAATATGCTGCCCGAGTCTCCCACTTTGACCCGAGGAGCGAGTACCGAGATTTTAGGGGCTTCTTTGTGCTTTTCTGGATCGGCTTGGCAATCATGGTCTTTACCACCGCGTTAAGGAACATTAAGGATACAGGATTTCCTTTACGACATCAAATGTGGGACTTGCTAACGGACAAGACCTGGGAGCTAGCACTCAGTGATGCAGCCATGGTCTTGAGTACAGGCGTAGTGGTCCCGATGCAAATGATTTTCCGGAGAAGCACAGGGTGGTCAAGATGGGAGAGCTGTGGGATGGCAATACACAGCTTGTTCCAGATCTCCTGGCTGGTGCTTTGGGTCAAGTACGTGAGATCTGCACCCGAACTCAAATTAGACAGCTGATTCGAGTAGCTGGCCATTCATATTCAACTGGAGTTGGACAGCTCAAGTCTTCTTCACCCTTCACACGCTAGTCCTCCTTATGAAGATGCACTCGTATGCATTCTACAATGGCCATCTCGGTACGACTGAGCACCGCCTATCGGCTCTCGACCATCCTGAAACTGCTTCGACCGCCGCAGCCGTGCGGTATCCCAGCTCCAGCACACAACTGAACGAGCTGGATAAGGCTGCAGAAGACAAGAAGAGCGAGGATGACAAAGAGACCCTGACGCGGCTACGCGAAGATCTTGCCTTGGAATTGACTTCGCCTCTTGGTCAAGTCACTTATCCTCAGAACTTGTCTATGCTGAATTATGTTGATTATATCTCGTGTCCCACACTGTGCTACGAGCTTGAGTACCCTAGAACACCTAGGATTCAATGGCTGGAACTTTTCTGGAAGACGCTCGCGGTATTCGGCTGCATCTTTCTCCTTACAATCATCAGCGAAGAATTCATAGTGCCTGTACTTGCTTCATCAGCTGTACGATTACAGGGGGTTCGCAAATACTCGGACATGGGCTTGATCCTTGCCGAGACCATCAGCGATCTCTTGTTTCCCTTCATGATAACATTCCTATTAGTGTTCCTCGTCATATTCGAGTATGTGCTTGGGGCCTTCGCCGAGATTTCTTGCTTTGCCGATCGCCACTTCTACTCTGACTGGTGGAATTCTTGCGATTGGTAAGGGACTATATATTATGTTTTGTGTCTACCTACTAATGGCGAATCAAGGCTTGAATTCTCTAGAGAATGGAACATTCCCGTTCATCATTTTCTACGTCGTCATGTTTACGGAGCGTCTCGACCGTACGTTTCTCGAAATACAGCCACCCTGATTACCTTCTTGATCAGTGCCTTTGGCCATGAGCTTGTAATGAGCTGCATTACGAAGAAGTTACGAGGGTATGGTTTTGTTGCACAGATGACACAGTTGCCTATCGTAGCAGTGCAGAGGAGCAAGATTGTCAGAAGTCGGAGGTTGTTCAACGTAAGTTCTCATCAACCCGACTGCAACAAGATTTGTGCCAAGCAGACGTACCTTACTAATTTCCATGAAGAACGTGTTGTTTTGGGCCTCAATGATCCTTGGTCTATCCATGGTATGCTCCAATGGAACGAGATGAATAGTCCAGACCAGCTGACCCGTGTCCAGATGTGTGCCCTCTATGTACTTGTATAATCGCGCCAAATTAGATGGAATTGTTGAACAGCGAAGGTGTCTTCCTGGACATACAGTACCTGGCGCACTCTTTCTGATACCCACACTTATGATAAATAGAGATCACCCTACTTAGAATGTATAAAAACGTGGAACGTGGAATGACAATAGCATGAAGCAATGACCATCGTCACTCATTCAATTAAGGGTCATTTTAAGTCACTGTATAGCTTGGAAAAGCTCCATTCTTTCAGTCGACATCGAACTGTGTGCGGTGGTAAGATAGAAGATTCAACGTGTAGTGAAAGGCCTTAAAAAAATATTATTAGCCAATGCGTTGAGTGCGCTCAATATTCATGGCATTACACTATCGTATGAGTCGTATCCAACGATTGTAGCTCACTGCCGGAAGCGCATTCCCATCTGGTATCATATTTGAACGAGACTTTCGAAAGCTAACAGCCCCTGGCGGAAACCTTGCTCCCACTCCCAAACAAACCCTCCACTCTGCCCGTTCTCACGCAGTCTCTTCAAGATCCAGAGCTCCAAGGCCCCAATGCTGTCCGCTCCACTCTTCGGTCCTCGAACGCTACCACAGGCTCTCATCTCATAGAACGAAAGAGCATCATGGAAACCCAAGTCCCATCCCTGCTCGAATCTCCAATGCTCGAAGCGTCCTCCTGGTGCCGTTGCGTTCCAGTAGCCAATATGACTTTCCACAGCCTCTCTCTTCTTTTCGACCATCAATTCTCTTGCTTTCCCAACCCGCTGTCTTACCTCTTCGAACGGTAAAGAGAAGTCTGCTGGTGAAGCCAGCGCTCCTTTTTTGACCATTTCAAAAAATCCCCAGTCGCCCCCATCCATCCATTGCATCTTTGCTGTCCAGAAATAGGCACCAGCAGTTTTTTGCCTCCACTGCTCACTTTGAGCTCTTCCAAACTCGCGGATCAGTCCATCTCTATCTTGGTCATCAGATTTCGCCCAAGACTCTCCACTTATGGCGCAACTCCACTCCCCAACCACAACATCTACAGCGCCTTTGTCAACCACGCTTCCAGCCACAGCGTTTAACTCTCCCAGCTCACTGTGAGTACGCTCGATAATCTGCTGCGCGCTCTGAGCCTTATCGTTGTCTGCAAAACAGTAATATCTATGCGTATCCACCACCACGGGATTGCCGCTCCGCCTCTTATTCATCCCAGCGCACCAAACTATCGCACGTCCCAAATCCCATCCGTCACTAATATAAAGTGGTATACTCCCATCTACCATTCTAATAGAACCCATAACGTTTTCATACCACTCATACATCCCCTTTGCGTCCCAGCAAGCTTCGTTGCACAGTTCTATCCCAATACATCCCTGAACCCTCCCTTTCGCTACTTCCTCAGCCATAAACACCAAACACCGTTTTGCCAGATTCAAGTTCCCTCTATCACCCCACAACTCCGCTCTCTTACTGCTCGTACCCCCGTGGTCTTGATCGTTCGCACCGCCGGGCAGGGCATGGAAATCTAAGAGAACGCCTATACCGACGTTGTAGAGCCGTTCACAAAGGCGTAGCACGGCAGCCCATGCGTTAGTATAGATTTCTGAAATTTGGCCTGCAAATGGCGTACCACTCGTAAAAGATGGGCCGAGTGTGAAGTAGCCAATTGGTAAACGGATGGATGTGATATGAGCTTCGTAGGCTAGCCATCCTATCTCTTCGTCTGAGAGGGCAGAGGCCCAGTGATTTTCCCACTTTTGGCGAGTGGCTTCTATGCCGTGTGCAGTGATAGCCCTGAGTTATTTATTGCCCAATCAGCCTGCATCTGCTGTGGCAGAGTGCATGGGGTAGAGACCCACGCAGTGACGGCATCTAGTTCGCTATCTCCCTTGGCTGCGGGCTCGAATATGGAGGGGAAAAGCCATTTCTCAAGGACGAAGATTGAGCCGAGGTTGGAGCCGTGGTGGGTACGGTAGCGGAGGACGTCGAGAGCTTCAGGCTGTTGGAGCTCGTTTTGTTG
>JASZXT010000264.1:0-33115 GCA_035521555.1 Lecanoromycetidae sp. Uapishka_2
AAATTATACCCCTCGAAAATAAATAGAATTATACCCTTAGTATTAATCCGCGGCTACTCCTAGCCTACGTAAAATAAAGTTCGGAAATAGAACTATACCTATAGTTCTATTAAGTATCTTGGTTAGGGTCTTCTTCTTCCCTCATCTCAGCAGGCTCGCTCGGTCCACCAACTTGAGTCTCCTCTCGATCCTTTCCTTTCCCCTTACAATCATTGTCTTCATCACTTAACTCACAATCATCTCATATTTGTCCTCATCAGAGCTGGATTCCGAGTCAGATCCCCCACCGCCTCCCATAGTCGCCGCGCTAGAAGAGGGATCTGTTGTCGCGACACCCTCTATCGTACGACCTGCAACCTGTATCTTGCGAAGCTGTAAAGCGATTAGTCCATCTCTGTATGAATACACCTTACAAGAAGGGATACTCACTATCTTCTCTGCAGATTCTGTGTGATTCGCAAGGACTTTCTCGTCAAGGTCATCTCTAAGGCCTTGATCTTGCTCAACCTGACGTGACCGCTACCAAGCATGTGTTTTTCAACGGAGTTTTTGGCAACGAGGACGTACGTTTTGAGGATGTCCGTTTGTCCAGGGCGGTGCATGCGGCCGACGCACTGGTGCACATGGGCAGAATTCCATAGGGGGTGCAAGAAAAGACCCATATTGGCACTTGAGAGGTTGATCGCTACACCGGATGGGGAAATGGCAAGGAGAATTCTGTGTTGGTCATCTTCTGCGAATCTACGGCAGCTCAGTCGCTGCTTTGTTGTACCCATGTTTCCCTCAAGTCGAGAGATTGGCCAGTTTGGCAGTGCATCATCGGGGCCCGCGGCCAAGGCGTCAAGGCCACACAAATAATCGCAGAAAACAACGACCTTGTTGGGTCTACTGCCTTCTTCGGTCACTTCCTCTATGTGGCTCGCAATTATCTTCACGGCCTTCTTCAATTTGCTAGAGCTCTTCCAAATTTTCTTGAGTTCGCGACGAAACACCGTGCGGGCATCCTCATCTCCTGTAGACTTCTGCGCTTTGTGAGCCTGCATCTTGATTTACATATACTTCAGCCTCAGTCATAAACCCATCTTCTAAGTTTGGTACATTAGTGGGGTCATGATCTTCAGTGCTTTTGTCGACGTATTTCGCGTGAAGGCATACTGTATGCAAACAACACATTCGTGCTTCAATGATTGTCTCAAGGGATTTGGAGGTGACACTCGATGATTCACCGACGTCGAGTTTCCTCCATGACGATTTCGTGTTATTCTGCGTCTGCGCTTCTGTAAGGGTTTCACGATCGATTTCCACAATGAGTGCGTCATCATCCAATTTGTGTTTGACAATCTTGTGAACCGTCTCAGGTACTTTGATAACCGGCTTGCCCTCGAACCATTCTGTCTTTAGCCTGCGCACTGATACACCATCAATCACAAGTTTCAAGACGGCAAGAAGGTTTTTTTGAGCGTTGCATGTTGTCCGCGTCTGCGCTTCTTCTTTGTGGGTCTGACGAGAAAGTGCTCTTTGAAGAGTGAGGCGTTGCACCATGGCTCGTAACGGAGGAACTTCAGAATTGATCTGAGATCCATATAGCTGTTATTGTAGATTGTCACACTACAAGCAATTCGAGAGCTTGCCCTCAGCAAAGAGGCCGCTTTCAGCGCAAGACCAGAATCGGTTCTGATCCTGTGAGCCTCGTCGACTACGATGCGGCAATACACCATGTGGAAATGTGGGGCCCATGGACGGCTGGTATCGAGCGCAATGTGTTGCTCATCTTGTCTTTTCCATTCGACTCTGTGTTCGTAGTTTCTTGCGGCGAGGCTGGTGTCCATAAAACACCTTTTGTGGGAAGCGAACTGGGTGGAAAGTGTCTCGTACGTAGTGAGGATGATGTCGTACTCGGCCATCTCTGGTGTATCGACTTACCCCTTGCCTGGACCGTAATATTCCAGGATTTTCAGAGACTCGAATTTCTCAGAATTTTCAATCCAGATATTCATCGCAGCCTTAGGGACAATGATCAGGGTGGTATTAAAATCACCTTTATCAATCGTACTACCGTGCTCCCTTAGTGTAGCAACGATTAGAGCGATGATCTGAAAAGTCTTGCCCACTCCGGTATCAGCTGCAAGTATCCCCAGATATATATATATATATATATTTATAGAGGTATTTCAATATATGATTGCAAGGTAATACGCAAGATCCGTGCTTTTCTCATTAAAAGAAAGAAGGCGAAAGGAGTATTAATAACAAAAATAGAGGAGAAGAATGAGGAATAGGGAGAGAGTAGGGTCGGACGGTGTGGGTATTTATAAATTTCACGGCGCTCTATGAATACATCTGGCGCCGCTGTCACTGGACGAAGTTTACTCACTCTTGGATAGCCCCAGTAACACAGGAAAGTGAACGGTTCGGCATTGAATGGTCCAGGACAAATACACATGAAGGCTATTCTTGTGTAATTACGCGATGAAGTCGTATCGTTGGCAATCGGTATTCACCTGGGATATCCGAGTATTGCTAGTGAATTCAGTCTTTGTTCGTCAGGTAGGCTTAAGGAGAAGATGCCGAACGGGCAAGTGATATGAAAGGATTAGCGGCGTTATTAATATAGACGGGAAAAGCATTGACCCATAGGAAGGTAGCCCAGAGCAATAGAGAGTGAATACTAGATCTAGAAGGAAGGAAAGAAGATAGAGAATGAATTCGAAGAGTAGGGGGGAAGAGAAAGAATAAGTTACAGGAGGTAATGAGAGATAATTAGAGACAGGGGGAGGGAAATACTCGTGTCAATTAAAGGGGTACTAGCAGTATCCTATTCACTATAGAGATCTTATTTTTGTGTGATGAGTTGAAAGATCTTTGTTAATCCTGCTTTGGGGGAGAGCAGTAATGTAGTTGAAATTAGTATTGTCGAGACAGGATAGTTTGAGAGCAAAACCCAAAAATTAGTCCAAGAAGAGATGGAAGTGTGGTGAGGGACGGACTGCAGAAAATTGATGTGGGGAAAGTAGCCTTTTAAACTTGAGGGAGACTGTTCTGGAATGGATGAGAGGTCTTGGGCCCCAGAGGTCTGGTTGTAAGTAATAGAGGAAGAAACTTAAATATTTAGAAGATGTAGGAGCGTAGGTATGGCGAAGCTGTTGATGAGAAGAAGGAACATGGGAGTGTGAGGAAGATGCAGCAAATATGGAGGGACGCCGCTAGTGCTAATGCTAAGCCGAAGTGAAGTATGGAATCAAGTAAAGCAGAGGGATGATAGATTCGCCTCAGTCCGTTGGGGATTGCGAAGAAGCTAAGACATTCAGGTTTGAAGTGATTTTCCTTCGTCATTTGACTCTTCGTTGCCAAATCTCCCCTCTCCTATACTTTCTCTGACATTCTATCTGCCGACTGACTTCCTAATCATAACCTGTAGAGAGTTTCTTTGAAGATTGCTGCTCCTTAAAGCTTCCCAGACCACTTTCGGTATTATTCGTCATAAGGCAAGAAAGAATAAAGTCTGGTCACGACTATGTTGCTATAAACCTATATTTTGCCCGTGAGTCTGCAGCCTGGAGGCCAGAGAACGCATCTGCTTACTTTATTTCAGAGTGTAGCACGCTCACACTATACCGTTCACCAAGCTGTCAAGCGCCCAATGTGTGCCTGCCCCCAGGATATTCTTGATCACGGGCACAAAGGCTCGCCAGTGTCACGAGATTTTTCTTAAAACTTTGCCAACAAGGCAGGATTTCATGACGTTGGTGAATTAGAAGTACTTTGGCGAACTACAGCCACGGCATTTAGACCCCTGACGACAGCGACGCGGAAATAGTAAGCCACTGGCCTCGATGCCTCATCGGACCCTGGATTGACTTTGAGGATTTGAGAAGCCTCAAGGGTGCACCACAAGAGTGAGTGGCGCCAGGGAGCAAAGCCGCATGTAAGACTTGCAAACATTACCAGACCAAGACTCACTCGTCCTGGAAAGCAGATGCTTCATTCTTCTTCACTTCCTGCTCTGGGAAGTGAAAGCAAAAGTTCCACATCATGGCCTTCACACTTGTTGGATCATTACCGAGATTGGTCCATCCATGGAGCTCCCAAGTAAGCCAGACCCGTTGCTCGATCCATCAGAACCTATGTTGACCATCCCAAGAATTGCTTAGTCCCACATGGGAGCGACAGTAAAAGCCCCACATCGTAGCCTTCACACCGATTGATCTATTACCGAGGTTTGTGCATTGATGGAGCTCCAAGCAAGCAAGTTCCACTGCTCGATGCATTAGATTCGTAGACTGACCATCCGAAGAATGGGGTAGTACAATAAGGACTTCCATCTCGATCCTTCCACTGCCAGCTTTCGACATCCAACCCTTAAGATGAGAATGATTCTGAGAATTATATTAGACCTCTTCGCTGATACACTGCTAGGCAGTCGTTACTGTATAGTATACTATAGGACATAATCTTCAGCTATTAAGATCAGCTATCTACTATATAGCTTTCTCGACAGATTCTATAACTTCTCTCTCGTACTCTTAGCCTCTTCAACGAGACTTCGAAAGTAATTATCTACTCGGAAAAGACGCTTAAGCTCCCCGTCCGATTCTATAATTTGTCTCCGTCTTCAGTCAACAGGGACGATGGATTAATTAACTAACTACTACTTCGATACCTTGTATCACTCTCTTCTAGTGCTACGGCCCTCTTGGTCTGTGGTAGTTTTGATACATTTTGGCGCACCTTTCCCCTAACCCACTATCTTGGCTCGGGTCCCCAAAAGATGCGTCTTTCACATATTGGAACCTTTGCTTAGCTCCTGCAACAACATTACTTAATCCATCTTCGAGGCGGCTTTGTGAATACCCCGTTTTTATAATTGGTGGTCCTAGCCTATTAGCGATAGATAAAGTCACGGCGGCGAGAAATCGGGATAGCCAGAGTCTATTTTGTACCAAGAAGTACACGAGAAGATAGTGATGCTATAAAGATTCACCCAGTAGCCGTGCAAGTATAATTCTTTTGCTCAGTTATCCATTACCCTAGTAAGCGTTAAAACGTACTCGGCCTTCTTTGTCCATTTATTTGTTACTCGCCTACCGCACAAGACAGCTTTATCAAGTACTTATGATCTAAGCTTAAACGCATGTCCATACACACAATTGAGTAAGCTGTACTCAAGTTAAATTATACTGTTCGTGTCTGAGAAATAGTGTTTTTCCATCGTCTTGACGCAATTGCCAAAGCCAATCGTCAAAATTGCTGAATTGAAACCAAGAGATAAGTGAGAGAAGGCTGTCAAAGTCGATTGTACAACGCGGTGAATGTTGGTAATCGCTCATTCTCGACCTGCTCGCTTCACGAGGTCTTCGAGAAGGAAGAAATCAAGCACCTTCACCTATCGTGACAGAAGGAATGTAGATCCTGAAACCTCATCTGAGCTTGAGCTTTGACAAACCCCTGAACGGCAGATGGACTTCTCCAGCTTTGCATTTTAATGGGATACATTGATCCATAACTGGATATACCCACATTTCCAATGGTATTTGAAGGTTATTTGCAATCTCTGTCTCGCGCCGCCTCCTTACAGTCTCAAGAACGAGAGATTACTGAATGGACATCTCTACTAAATCAATACACAACATGAGAAGAGAACGATGTCACTCGCTCCATTGATCGATCGAGATCACTCGTGCATTCCCTCAGTCCTTGACCACAGCAGTGAACGAAGGGTCCGCGAATATTCATTATCCTTCATCGACAGCCAGACTACTATATAATGCCTCCTCCTCCCCAGCTTTTCTTTCTCTTTCAAACAACTACATTCTCCTCAACCTACTCCATTCCGACTCGTCTTACTACTTTCTACTTGATACCAGCCCTTCCACCAACTAAGTCTTTTGTCATGTCCTCTCTTGGACACCACACAAGATGCATCTTGGGTATTGACCAAGCTCGCTCGTCAGCGGCACACATGATTCTCTATGGCAGCGCTGTCTTCGGCCTTGGAATCTCACATTTGGACCATTGTGGATGAAGCGCATCGGAACTAACCTACGCAAAGTAAGACACTGAAACTTGGCAGCTGAATATCAAATTATTCTGATATTGTTATCATTTCTTGCTCTAGACTGTCATTTCATGTATTTTTTCTGTCGTTCATATCCAATAGGATCTTACTTTTACTATCATTTACTATGCATACTGCAAGATATGGCTGCAAAGAGTGAGAAGGACGTGATTCCTGGCAGATTCGGAGCTGAGCGAGGGTTGAGCTCAACCTAAATCTTCACCCTTCATCGGAACATTCATTGTATCATTGTTGATGTTCCTTTTTGTCCTTTAGTGACGAGTATTCCCAAGTGACGAGGGTGTCACTCAAGCATATGAAGGAGAAAGCCCTTCATTCGGAGATGGCCTCCAGCAATCCACTCAATTTTCGGTATTCATCTATTATCTCACTAATAAGTTCGTGATTCATATCCAGACATACAGATATATAATCCACCCTTCTCCTTCTTCCAAGCATCCAGACCTTACAGCTGCAACTCATCCTTTAGGTAAAACTATTCCTCTTCAACAAAAGTGTTACAAAGCTCAACGTGGTGGCGCGAGAATAGCGTAGGTGATTACTGCGGGCCTATCGTCCACACAGATTATTGACCGGGGTTCTACGGCTGACATGCACTAAAGGCATAGTGTTATCTCAACAACCGACTTGGCTGGGGGACAGCTTAACACAGACGCATCTTTTCTTCTCTACTGACTGTATAGAACTACCCGATTACGATCCCACGGTAGTTAAACGGATACTACGCTACCTTTACAATCTCGATGCTAACGCCGACATAATTAGCACCTTTACGAGCACGTCTTACTTTCCAGAGCTTTCAACGGACGCTTCAATACAGTGATACACCGTAATAGATGCATCTCTAACAGCCCCGGGGACTCGAAAGTATACTCATTTATTATCACTTACAATCGACAAAGACTTGATGATTGACCATAAAAATATATATATATACAGTAATACCACGCACTCAAACCCCTTCCTGAAGATAGAGAGACGTCTTTAGCTCCTCCTATCGTGTGGTCAAGGAAGAGAGGTTAATCAAGTACGTGGACTTGACGAAAAGCATTCCAATACTCCTCTCTTCGGCTTGGTTTTCGGAGGCATCATTCTCGATGAAGCCCACCACATCTGCAGCTGGAATAAGCTATCACTTAGGGCCGCGCATGGGTTACGAGCCAACTGACGAGTTATGTGCAACGGCACATTACTGAACAACGACTACTACGACCTTCACCCAATCTTCTACTGGCTACGGTATCCACCATGGTGTGAAAGGTCCATCTTCAAGTCGCACTGTATACGCAAATCTACCAAGAGCGACTCGAATGTTTCGAAGCATCGGAACGCCCAAAAAGCCACGCTCAATACAACCCTTGCAGGTATATCTGTACGAAGCCGTAAAGAAGAGGAGTCCGATGGCGTGAAAATGGGCAGCCTTAGAGGTATGACATATAAAGAGAAATTCAACAATCTCGATGATAAGACCTATGAGCGTATCAACGACGATGGTACCACCGACACCTCTCGAAGTTTACAAGACAGGACAGAGTGGCTCTGGAAAAGAAAGAATGATGACGACGGGGAGATAGACTCCGACAGCGACAAACTGTTTACTGGTATATCGAGATGCCGCGCAATGCTCCAAGCCCGTCTCGCTTGTGTCCACATGTGCTGTATGCTTGCCAAGTTTTCTGACCGAGGCACCGAAGAAGAGGTCGATGCTGAAGATGCATCTTTTGATTTGACGACTCAATAACTCAAGATCTTCTGTCAGCGTTGGTCCGGGCCAGGGCTACAAATTCTTCTTCTACAACAAAGGCAACTGCTCAAGCCAATAGGACCATATTGCAAGATTTAATGCGGAAGAATGACCGTTGGCAAAGGTCGACTAAGATTAAGGCAGCCGTCAGCATTATCAGAGGTTACATGCATGAGAGTCCTGAGATCAAAGTTGTCGTGTATATTGATTTCTTATCTGCGTTAGACACACTTGCTGTGGCGCTTGAATCAGATTTGGCGCTTACATAGGACCATATAGCTCGGATTGACGGTTAAGTGGAACGAGCGGATGGGACCTTAGAGGAGAAAATATTCCGTGAGCTCAAGTATTGCCGCATCTTCCTCATCACAGCATCGACTGGTGGCATAGCTGTAGATCTTACTTCAGCCTGCCGAGTCCTGTTCCTCAACCCATTATGGAACCCAGCAACAGGCGCACAGTGCATCGACCGTGTGCACCGTTTCGGTCAGACGCGCCATGTTATTGCAATATGCTTGGTAGCGAGGAGATCGATCGAGAGCAAGGTCTCACGAGCACAGAAAGTTAAGGTGAAAAAAGCATTTTCTCTACGGGCGCCTATCGCGGCCGCAGAGCAAAAGATCATTGACAGACTCATTTCAAAGAATGCATTTGTTAAAAAGGTAGCATACTATAATCTATCCTGCCGTCCAAGCTGTACCAACGAAGAATGCTGCTGCAGTTCCAACAAACAGGGCGTCAAGGCAAAAAGAACAAAGTAACCTAGGAGACTTCCGAGCCAATCAATTCTAATGCGTTTACCGTTGACTTGCCTGCGGATGACGGAGACAGCATTTTTCCAGGTGAAGAATCGTCGGAAGAAGAAATTTTGGATGATACTGCGCAAGGAACATCTGTTTAGATGGGTGGTGATGGCGTAGGCACGTCCAAGCAGACAATGAGGGCGATGATGGAGATTATGATCGATGATGCATATTCGTACTTCTGGACATGTATGTTACTACAATATAAGTCGGAGTTGATCTGCATAAGCTACATTCGTATATCGCAGTTCTTATGGCCCATAAGTCGCAATGAACACCATCTGTGAGTTGATGGGCTGATTGAGAGCCAGGGCGTCGAAGACCGTATATGAAACACAGAGAGATATCAAATATACCATGATCCTGTCAATTCTTGTTGCCTCGTTTTATAGCAAAGCTCTTATGTTTGTCTTCCTACACGCCCGATATGTCCGCGGACTCTTTGGTTGCTTGCAGTACATTCCTCATATCGCCCATAGTAATTTTCCGATAGTGCATTTGGACTTTGTTTAGGTTCGCATAGATACCCATTTAGCATTCGGGGTGGATCTGTCAATGTCACCCAGTATCCTTTCCCACGAATCTTGATTTACAGGAGATCAGCAATTTGAAAATCGAGGGGCAATCTTTGCATCTACCCGTGTGAAGATAGTAGCATTCAGTGTTTCGAGGTTAACAGCATTCAAAACATCGCGTGCTACCTAAGTCAGAGTTCTTACCCTCGTTCCGCATGAAAAGACAGCCAGGTAGTCCCAGTCTGCATTGTATACACCGTGGTAGAATGTCTTTACGCGGGGTCTTGAGTATGAAACGAACATCATCTGGTGTAAGAAAAGGAACTTGTATAACCTACTCGAGCCTGGATAATATATACCCAGGGCCAAGGCCCACGAAACGTTGTCATGCCTACTACTAGCAAAGCGGATCCCTCGTCTTGACAGCGAGCTCAGGATGCGAGGATTTGGGCCTCGGTCTTCTATGATGACCCATCGTTCTCAGAGCCTTTGTCGTCAAGAAGACCGTCAACCTCGTCGAGGAGAATCATCGAAGGCGCCTCCATTGTTGCCATTCGAAATAAGGCTTGAAATATTCTAGAAGAACGGGGTAGCAAACTTCCAGTAGTCTGAGAAGTCACTGCTTACTTCTCTCCATCTCCGACGTATCTCGACGTTATGCTAGATGGTGACGCGGGGAAAAGAGTCGTACCAGCTTGCGCAGCCATGACTGACAAGCAATGATCTCCTGGTCTCTGGAAGGCCATAGAAGAGTATGCAACTCAAGCCAATAGGAGTCTCTTCGTAATCAGGCATTTGAAACATCTGTAGCAGGAGAATATTAGTCTTCATCTGTCGCAACGCAGCACCCTGTCGAGAACGACGTCCCCATTCTGGGATTTTCACGATGGATCTGCATATCGATAGCTCTACAAAGACTGCTTCTGTTGTAATTCAGGGATGCTATAAACGGCAAGAGGCGCGGTATTGTGTAATGTGCGTTCACGCTGTTATCGAACGGGGCTGCTGGCTGCTCCATTGCCGGCTAAGATGCTCCAGCCACCGCGGGGTCGAGTTGATTGACTAGAGCTACTCTTACATTCAGGTACTCAGTTGTATCGTTGATCATACTGTCAAGAAGAGGTATTCTTGGGTTGGTGGCGTTCTTGCTCCCGTTCCTCAGGTCATGCAGGATGCGCCACAGCTGGTAGTGAGTTCATGCCCATATCAAAGCACTTGTATATCATAATCACCAAGATAAGACAGTCCGACAAGTGCTTCGCCAATGACGCCCAAATTTCACTCGATGGCCATCTTCGGAGCAGCAGTGCTGCACTCAAGGGCATTTCATATGCAAGTGGCTTCAACCCGCATTACACACCCGTACCACGTAACAGAGCGAGTAACAATGGAGTCAACCCTCGGTCCGAATATAGGCAGAGAAAACGTACCCTATCATATAGCTGGCCATCAACAATTTACTACTCAAGTTGAGTGCCACCTTACTTAACGTACCCTGTACGAAAGCTGGGACTTGAGGAATCGCCGCTCGACTGATTTCAAATAAAAATCAGTTAGCCATAGCAGAGCTAGGAATCGTTGGTTCACTATGTTTGAGGAATGAAAACTTTGGTACCGTGCCCTTTGAAAGGGCTCAGAAGTAATCATAACCCGCTCGACTCGATTGAAATGAAAAGGCTATAGACCCTCTAAATGAGCTGGAAATCGATGCAAAGGATTTCGAAGCCTATATCAATATGGGCAGAATCTGTAAGTGTATAACCTTGCACCGTATACAATGAACCTAGGTTTTGCGAGAATAGTGGCCGGTAATCTTATCAAACATCAAGTGCACAGCGGCGACGTCCTCAAGTCACAACGAGGTCAATACTCCGATTGGCATGAGAGCTGCCACATAGTTAAACAGAATCGTGGGGTAAAACCAGCAAAAGCAAGGAGTACCAATAACATATGCGATGTGACCGCTGTTGAGTCTGTCAGAACTTATAAATCATTATAGTTGCTTTGAGTGGAAATCGGCATTCATTTGAATATGCTTTCGTCACTTTTCGGTGTACTCGCAGGGCGACTCGTCAAAGTCAAATGTTTTCCTAGAGTGGAATTGTGTATCCTCCCGGAGACAGCGTTGTGACATGTCCGAAATGCTGTACCCGAAAGTATTAGGCGAGCCCGCTACACGCAAATCATCAGTAGGAAAGCTTAGAAGAAGGAGATAATGGAGACAATTCTCACATTTAGAGGCTTGAAGTACTCTAACCTACTGTCCAGTGTGTCATCCGGGTACACAGCAGGTTCATGACTGGCAACATCCTCTTACATAAAGTAAGACGAATTCCTCCGAAACCCGATATCAAATACACTAAGGTCCTTGCAAGCCAAGGGTTTTTCATGCTAAGGGGATGAGTCTTGATTGGTTTCGCTAGATGGGTTTGATGGGAGTGTATACTGTGTTGAAACCACTAGGCCAAAATGTCCAGACACTTTGGAAACCTACTAGATTACCTATATTCTAATACTCCCCCTTGATCTAGGAGGGGTCTAACGTGTTGAAGGCATCTTTACGTCGGTACGCTAGTAGATATGGTTCTTAGTGTTAGGCGAGACCCTACATACCCTAATAGGGATCTTAGCAGTTTGTTTTTTTGGTCGTTTACCTTGTGCTCACCGTGATTCGAACCGTGGAGGTTTAACAGCCTTTTAGAAGCCGGGCTCATAACCTGTTGAAACCACTAGGCCAAAATGTTCAGACACTTTGGAAACCTACCAGATTACCTATATTCTAACATACTGCATGGTATGTTGATGTTGTTACTACCTAGTTAGTACTGGGATGTTTTACACCTGCTGGCGCATATGGATGTTCCAATGGAATTCATATAGCCAGAAAAAGGAGGCACTGGTATATCAGCACACGAGAAAACCAGCCTGCAGAGATATATAACAATCCCCTCCATCCAGTGGTATGCACGAGAGTTGACACCAATTTTGCCAAAAGTAGGGGCCAATTCAGGTTATTACTTTCACCCGACGGGTTTCTTCCTGATTCGATACTTCACTGTGGGGCCAAACTTTTTCTTTCTGGTATCAGGCTTCTGGCCCTCAAACCCTCTCCGCTCGATTCTTGTTGGGACTTTCAAGGAATCTGTCTCTAATAGAGCACTGCAGTAGCCTGAATAAGCTATATACTAGTCGATGTCGGTATCTCGGTATTTACGCATAGATGACGCATGTTTTCCACAATTCTACTCCAGGGCTTGTGTTGAGGCTTTGGGCCACAAGTAGATTCTGTCCGGAGGCAGGTTATTTCATTCGTGTGGAATATTACCCTCATGAGTAATCTTTGTTCCTTTGTCAACTACGTTCCATATCACAACGCCAATTGTCACCTATACCACATGCATTTTCAGCTAGCTTTATACATGGATCATGTACGAAGGAAGTTGACTTAGCTAAGATCAAGTCTCTTTTCCCCATCGACTTGAATCATGATGTCAAAACTCCGCGATTGTCTCTTCTATGTAGTTTTAAGTAGACTTCGTAACCGTCATTTACAGGGTCTGAGATTAGAAAAAGCAAACGAGGGTTAGCATTTGATAGTAATGCGAAGCCACTTTGTCGAAGTGCCGAAAAAAAAGCGCCTAAAGTTGCGTGTTGCCTTATATGCAGGGATCGGGAAGAATATGTTACCCATAACTCCGGACTGCATCGCGTAAAATTACCGACCTTTCAATATGAACCAGAGACGCAGCTTAATTTTAAAGATGCGTCTAGAAAGCAGAAGGCATCGGTCAACGGCTTCCTATACCTGATTGCGTAGGGGTGTGGCAATGGGATTGGTGGCCAAGACGATTGCTTGGCTCTCGGTGACCGAGCTTGGCGGTTGACCAACAGCTCAACCAAGCCTTTCTGAGTCGACCAATTGTGAAGGGCCGCCAGGCTTGGTCTCGCATCGTCCTCGTTGTTTTATGTAGGCCCTGTTCAAGTATCGAAAGTCTTCGCGTCAAGTAAACGCCACCGACTCGGTCAAGGACGCGGCATGCTGGCAATAAATGAGATGATGGCCAAAATATCATTCCGATCACTTTGTCCATTTCGTGAACTTCGCGTTCTGTCCAGCATTAACGGCTTGCAATGTATTCTATTGACAGCCTTCCTACCATCTTAATCCTGCTGGAATTGTTGGCTTCACTTGTATCATGTACAAACGTGAACTTCAACATCGATCTTACCTGGAGCGTCGGAGCTCCGGATGGCCAGGACCGTTTCATGATCTTTACGAATGGCCAGTACCCAGGACCTCAATTGAACTTGGACCAAGGCGATGATGTTGAGGTAAGACGATCACTATCAGTCTTTCCGCTGCAGCTGAAGATAGGTATAGTTCACAGTGGTCAACCACCTTCCTTTCGCGACGTCCGTTCACTTCCATGGAATTGAGTGAGTACAAGAGCCATTTGCCACTGTGGCGCAATGCTGAAATTATCCAGGCAACAGAATTCGCCTTGGTCTGATGGCGTCCCCGGAGTATCCCAAAAGCCGATCGAGAGCGGTGCAAGCTTCGTCTACAAGTGGACTGCAACACAGTACGGCACATACTGGTAAAGTTGAGAGCAAAGCCAAATGTAGTGTTTTCGTGACTAATCCACCGTACAGGTATCATGGGCATGCAGAGGGTCAGATCCAAGACGGCCTATATGGCTCGATCCTGATACAGTATGTCTTGATACACCTTTGATAGCTCGACCCGCTGATACTTTATACAGACCGAAACCGGACGAACCATCACCATTCGCCTTCATTTCGAACGACAGCAAGAGTCTGATGGCAATGCGCGTAGCTGAAGCAACCGCTCAACCTCTCCTGCTCTCAGACTGGAGCCACTTGACCTCTGATCAGTATATGGCTGCTGAACAAGCGACGGGCTATGATCTCTTGTAAGAATTTCGAAATCTTGTGCCCGGATACACATACTGACACGAATTTTCAGCTGTGTAGACAGTCTACTCATCAATGGAAAAGGATCTATTAATTGTCAAAGCCAGGAGTTGCTGAACCAACTGACTTCTCCGCCTCTGAAACATTTGTTGAATGGCTCCACAGTCACGGATAGAGGGTGAGGACCATGGTTGCAGATTCTTCTTGGCATTACTGACGACTCCATAGTTGTACGCCCCCAAGTAGGGCAGACTTGACCCAGGGCAACTTCACAACGCCTATCTCCAATGTTTCCACTGTGCTCTATTCCGGCTGCACACCCACGAACGGCAGCGTCGAGGTTGTCCATGTTGACTCTGCAGATGGATGGGCAAGCATCAATTTCATCAGCGCAATGGCACTCAAGTCGCCCGTCGTTTCGATTGACGAGCACCCGATGTGGATCTATGCAGTGGATGGCCACTACATCCAGCCTCAATTAGCAGATACCATCTTCATGTACAATGGTGAGCGCTACTCGGCGATGATCCAGCTCAACAAGCCTCGAGGCAACTACACCATTCGTGTCGCCAATTCTGGTGCTGACCAAATCATCTCTGGATTTGCGACTCTCTCTTACAAGGACGGACGCAAAAGCAATGCATCAGTGCCTTACATTGACTATGGCGGCGTCAATACCACCGCCAGCGTCATTCCACTCAACAAGACTGTACTCGTGCCTTTCCCAGCTTCTGCGCCGGCACCCACGGCCGATGCGACATACATCCTCAATCTCGGCAGGCTTGGCGCCAACTATAACTGGTCACTCAACGGCAACGCCAGTTATGGCCTCGATCAAGACTTTAACGCTCCGCTGCTCTTCAACCCCAACTCTTCTCACGCGACGAATTCAAACTTCACGATCCGTACCAAGAACGACACCTGGATTGACATTATCCTCCAAGTCATGCTCACTCCTGCTGCGCCCGCCCAACCAGCTCATCCAGTGCACAAGCATAGCAACAAAGCCTACATAATTGGCAGTGCTAATGGAGTCTTCAACTACACTTCAGTCGCAGAAGCCATAGAACACGTGCCTGCTGGTACATTCAACCTGGAAACGCCACCGCTGCGAGATAGCTTTGTGACGCCTAGTGTGCTCCTGGGACCAGCATGGGTGGCCTTCCGTTACCAAAGCGCCAACCCCGGGGCGTGGTTTCTACACTGTCATACCCAAACCCATCTGGACGGAGGAATGGCGATGACTATATTGGATGGGGTGAACACGTGGCCTGTTATTCCAACAGAGTATCTCTGATGTCTGATAAGTGAGGCGGTTCTTGCGTTTCTCGTGGTCTTCACACCTCACTCTTGTCGTTGCTAATATGTATCCTCTGTGGCCCTTTTCGGGCTCTTGATTGCCAGAACACGAGTGCCGACGTAGAATTGACGCATTCACTTCAATCTGTTTCTTGGAGAGCAGCTACACTGATAGTTTTTGCAAAGGCATCAATAGCCTCAAACCGGTCCGTGTCATCAATACCAGACTGCTGTCTCAGGTATGATTGTCTTAGTCGTCCATCCATGGTCTCCAGCCACTGCCAGTCATGCACTTTGTTGACTCCAACTTCGATGCTCACTCCTTCCTCACTTGAGCCTTTTCTCAATCTCTCTACCCACGCTACTATGTCATCAAAGAAGAGCTCTCTGTTCCCGGCTGTGACCCAGATCTGGGAAGGCAGAACAGCATCCCAATCCGTAGGTGGATCAGGAGAGATGAATTCGAGATAAGGAGACGTTTTCGCCGCTTCCGGGATATGCTTTAAGCCGAGGAAACGGCAAGCTATTCTGAGCAGGAACGGACTAGACAAAACGTCGGAAGAAGCGTTCCTGGTAAACGAGGGAGAAAACGTATTGTGGAGGGACAACCAGGGTGACAGCAATGCTAAACCCCGTGGTTTAGGCAATCTCCTGTCCTCATTTGTTGCAGACACAAGCCCAGGCGCTGGCCGGTGTAGGTTGTTCAGTAGACTTAGGGCTAGATGTCCGCCCGCCGAATCTCCCATGATGGTTATTTTATCCGGTGGAATTCGCATTTCCTCGAGAAGATAAGTATAAGCGGCCGTTGCATCTTCCAATTGCGCCGGGAACGGATGCTCGGGAGCAAGACGATAATCTAATGCAAAAATTGATAGGCTGCAACCTCTAGAGACTATTGATTCTGCTAGTCGAAGTAGGAAAAGGAGGTAGGTGGATGGTCGAGAGGAATAGTAGCCACCGCCGTGAAGGAAGAAAATTGTGAGGGTTGACTCTTTTGGTGGTGATGGATTGGTAAAGGAGGTTTGGACAATCCAATGGCCGCTGAAACTAGCGCGAGAAACATGGTGGTAGAGGTTCCTTGCGTAGGGCTGGTAGTGGATTGAATTCAATATCGCCGAATGGTCACTGGCTGGGAGGGAGATGAATCGAATGACATTTGAGGAGAGGAAATTACAGCCTCTGAAGGAAGAGGTGAGCGTAGTTCTTGCTATTGAGGGAGGGCATTGAGAAGGCAAGGAATGCAGCTGGGAAGAGCGTACGTTCGTGTGAGAAAATTCGTAACATTGGCTGCAAAGGGCAAACTAGTATCAATTGGATTGGTTGCATGATATGTTACGAGAAACAGGGGAAGTTCGAAAGCTGCAATGACGTTAGGCTGGAAGTTCAACTTTGTCAATCTTGAAAACAGCTTTGATTGAGAAGTCTTACCTAGGATACGCAGGGTACAGTATATGATGGAGAGATAGTCAACCAACCCCAGACTTCCATAGCTGGGATTAGGATCGAAAGCCATCATGTGGTGGGCCAACCTCAAAGTCGTTCGATCGACCTAGAGAGACATGCGTGACAGAGCTCATGTATGTTAGGGCCAGCTGGGAATCCGTCCCAAATATTATTAAAGAAGATACAATGGATGTAGAAAGTTATCTCACTCCATGACTATCGGCACCCCACCTAGCCATATTGGGCTTAAGCCACTCTAGCTCGCAATGCTCCTTCCTCGCTCAAGAATACCCTCAAATCTCTTCATGCAAAGGGCTCCAACAACTTACCCTTCCTCGCATAATCTTTTGTGTCTGTCAAAAAGCGGGCCGAAAACGCGACCGAGCTCAACTTGAAAGAGCTTCGGTGCCCTCAGTCATCCCAAGCTCAATTGTTTCATGCTCCATGTCCTCCACCTCTTCTCTACGGGCCCCTTCGCACCAAGCCCAGCCTATCGCGATCGCGTTCAGAGTCTATTCATCAATAGAAGTAAATTCCATAAAGGATGATGTCATCACGTTACGTCCATCCAAATTCCAAAGGCTCCGGAGACTTCCGCCCTCCTGTCTTGAACACAATGTGAGATGAAGGTCCAAACGGGGGCTCACAGACAAGGTTGCTCTCATCACAGGCTATTACTCTGGGATCGGCATTGAGGCCGCCCGTGTCTTCAATGCTACATGCGCCAGGCTCGTCTTGGGCGTTCGAGACACTGCTAAATGCTAAAAGAGAATTCCCCTTGTCTGACATCTTGAAGCGGTGGCACGTTTGCCGCCGTGGTAGACTCACAAAGAGAGCAAGTCTCAACATTCTCATCAATATTGCGGGTATAATGGTACGTTACCTCTTCAGGGTCCATCGTGCCAAATTTGTACCACGAATAGAGTCTTGGGAATTCTTCCGCGATTTTTGTGCTTCCAAAATGTGTTTCGCGACTCTCGTCTTGAAAGGAAGTGCAATTCTGACATGAAGTCATCTAGGCTACACCCGAAAGGTAGACTGAAGATGGGTTCGATCCAGCACTCCTTACGGACCACCTTACCCACTCCCTTCTCTTCCAATTTCTCAAGTCTATGTGTCATGGTTCTACCATGCCGACCTTCAAATCCCACGTCGTGGCCCTTTCATCTTCTGGGCACCATGGAGGAGTCGTCCAATTCGACGACTTTGGATCCGAGGGTGGTTATTCTTTCTAGTCCACGTACGGACAAGCGAGAATAGCCAACATCTACATGGCAAACGGCATTTCGCGGCGCTACGGCATCAAAGGACTGCCGGGCCTAAATGTCATGCCTGAAGGATCGTGACTGGCTTACAAGCACACGTACCCGATGTCATGAAAGGAAATTGGAGAAATAATGAAATGGAAAACTACATGAAGAGTAGCGAGCAGGGTGCAGCAACCACGTTTATGCAGCATAGAGCAAAGCATGGGAGGAGAAAGAGGAAGGTACCTAGAGGGCTGTGGTCAAGCCACCGAGTTCGAAGGTGCCTCGGCTCTGGCCTTAGGATATGATCCCCATGCATATGATGAGGCGATGGAGAAGTGGCTGTGGGTTTATTCTCTCGAAGATGATCCTTAAGTCGTCTTTAAGGGTTGTGCCGATTATTGGTCTTTTAGCTTTATCATCACACCCTTCCATTACATAATTTTACAATGAGACAGTATCAAAGCAGTACTCTACCATGTCCATCTTTGCACATGTCTTTTCTATATCGTAGCCTCGTGCGTAGAACCAATGGTGCAGATCAACTAACCACTTCTGGCAAGCTTTTACGTCACGCCCTGCGGCTTGAATAATTGGGATCAATTGGAGTGATACAAGCTCCGGAGAACGGCAGCCCCTATCGCCTGCCAGAACATGTTCACATTGACATTATGGATATAGCGTTCAGCAAGCCCTACCATGCATTGCGAAGTCCGGCAGATTAACAACGTGCTGCAATTGGTCTTTAAAAAGTTGCCTCGCACATTGGGTCCGTAAGGTCCGTAACGCGTCTGAGCAGCAGCTTCCCAAGAATCAGAAACCTGGGACTCCCTCAAGATGAGTTACATGGACTGATTGCATTGCAAAGAGAAGGAGGTTCGTAACATTGAGTGGATATGGCTTCGATTGGCGGCGATGAAGGAGGCGCCTCGCCGAACATATCCACAGAGCTCGGAAACATTGGCATGATTGAGCTCCTGGAGCATGACGAGAGGCCGACATTTGTGATCGATCTTGAAGAACCCTTACAGGACAAATCTCTACACATCCCCTTCCAGAATCGTTCACTGAAGCGCCTTCCCGATGTCGTCAACCTGATATTGAAAAGCCCTCCTTCCGATACCCACAAGGGCTACCAATACAAAGACTTCATGGACTGGGTATGTCGACCTCCAACTAAAGGTTCGAGCGGTGATCGTTCCACCATTATGTACGATGGCTTGCTCTGGATTTGTACCACGGTCAGAAGGAGATGGAGAATCGTCACAGTATCTCCGGGCAACTCAGGCCCAGGCGTTGCTCCTGCAGATACGATCATGAAGACCAAGCCCCCATTCGGTTCGTCTCCTGCTGCAAGAAGCAAAGAAGATTATAAGATCAATGGTTGCAGCGAGTCACCTGCCGATTGGACAGACATACTGCCTCCAAGCCATCATCGGGAATTCTTCAAAGATGTGAATTGGTCGGCGACTTCTTTGGGGCCCCTGGAGACATGGTCAGCGCACCTAAAGCAAATGGTCCGATTCCTCATGTCTGACTATCGTCCGGCATATATGTTCTGGTGAGTTGCGAACCATCGGCACGTGTGCTATCAACACTTCTAACCGAATTGCAGGGGCGAAGACAAGGTCATGCTATACAACGAGCCATATATAGCGGTATCAAGTAAGATGCACCCTGCATTGATGGGCTCAACTTTCATCACAGCTTGGGGCCCCAGGATAACTCAAGACCTTGAGCCGGCTTTTGAAGACGCTCGAAAGACGGGAACAGCCACACTGATTCAAGATACACCATTTTATCTGGAGAGGCATGGCTATCTAGAGGAAGCCTTCTTTACATACAGCCTGGTACCCATTCGTGATGAACGCGGCTTCACCTTGGGCTTCTACGTACCTGTTTTGGAGACTACGAAGCAGAAGATCTGGGAGCGGAGGACAAGAACGTGCGACACCTCCATACCCGCAACTCTTCGCCCTTGCTGACCATTCCCCTAGCTTGATCGCTACCATAACTGAGCCTGATGTAGCGTCGTACTGGTCAAATGTCATCAGAGGCTTCGAGTCTAATCCACAAGATATCCCTTTGGCTGTGATCTACTCCCTCGAGAGCGATAGCAATGATCTTTCTGCGTCGTCTAACATCAAGTTCCAAGAGGCCCTTGGTATAAACGACAGCCATCCGTTAGCTATAAGTGGAGTATCCATCGACCAAAACGATAATTCCACAGCAGTGCTTTTCAAAGAAGCTATAGCAGCGAGTGGGCCCACCGTCCTTCAGAAAGAGAACGGAAACCTCCCCGAAAACCTATTGCACGGCGTCGAGTGGCGAGGGCAAGTTTTCGATCCTATAGATTGTGCAATGAGCTGACCAAATTATTTCTAGCTTTGGAGAAGAATCGAAAGCCGTTGTCATAGTGCCCCTCGCTGCTGGAGAGGTTGTCTTAGGCTTGCTTCTTCTCGGGTTAAACCCGCGGAGAGCTTACGATGAAGACTTTGACGGTTTTATCAAGCTTTTGAGCAGGCAGCTCTCAACTTCCCTTACTACCGCTGTCCTGATCGAACAAGCAAAGCTCAAACAGGCAGAACTGTCAAAGAATCTTGCGGAAGGTCAAGCCAGGTTCAAGGCTTTGACGGAGCTGAACACCGCAGGTCTATTCTATATCAGTGTTACTGGGGAGGTCTTGTATGCAAATGAAACCTGGTACGAGATGACAGGACATCCAAAAGACGAACACTCAGAGATGTCCTTCATGAATCTAGTCATGGACGAGGATAAATCTTATTTACAAAACGAGTGGCACAACCTAGCAGAGTTGATGATCGCACGCACCTTCGAGCTCCGTCTTGCCAAGAAATGGCATCACAAAGAGAGTGATACTTGGAAGAATGTCTGGGTTCTTTGCTCTTGCAACCATGAAAAGAATGAAGACGGGACACTCAAAAGTATCATGGGATCAACCAGCGACATTAGTCTACTGAAGCAGGCTCAAGAAGACGCCAATGACCGTGCTATGCTCTCGGAGCAGCTTGCGCGCTCGCAAGAGAAGGCTAATGAAATGCAAATTCGGAGCACCATAGAAGCAGAAGAAGCCAGGAAAAGCATGGAGAAATTCATGGACATCACAAGTCATGAGATGCGGAACCCTCTCAGCGCCATTATTCAAAGTGCCGATGGCATTGCCTCCTCGCTATTAGAGTTCCAGGGATCCTCGAAAACTGCAGTCCTGTCTGACGAGCTTGTAGAGAGCAATTTAGAAGCCATTCAAATCATCACTCTTTGTGCACAACACCAAAGTCGTATCATAAATGACGTACTCACACTGTCAAAACTTGATTCCTCGATGCTAGCTGTCTCGCCCGCTCCTACGCAGCCCTGGGTCGCAGTGAAAGGAGCATTGAAAATGTTTGAGGGAGAGCTACTTGCAAATGGCATTGATCTCGAATTCTACTTTGAGGCCTCATACCGGGAGTTTGGAATTGATTGGGTCATGGTAGATCCTTCAAGAGTGACCCAGATCTTAATAAATCTCATGACGAATGCGATCAAGTTTACTCGGAGCGAAGCAAAGCGATACATCAAAGTATCTGTAGGTGGATCTACGACAAAACCACCAAATGGTGAGAGGGTTAATCTTGAATGGTTTCCCTCGAGAGGAGTCGGCTCGAAAAGAGATCTGACTCTTGACTCTGAATGGGGCACAGGTGAGCAGGTTTACGTATATTTTGCTGTACGAGATACAGGCAGAGGTCTTAGTGGCGAGGAAAAAATGCGCCTGTTTCACCGTTTTGCGGTAGGTTTTTTCCTCGTCATACATATTGGTACCGTCACATTGACATCTCCTAAAGCAAGCGAATCCACGCACACATATCAAGTACGGTGGCTCCGGACTTGGGCTGTTCATCTCACGCGAGCTGACAGAACTACACGGCGGAGAGATTGGTCTGAATTCAGAGGCTGGAGAAGGCAGTGAGTAGAACTCGTCGTCGTGGGCCGGTCTTTACGTCGTAGGCTAATCGCGCTGTTCCTCAGGTACCTTCGCGTTTTATGTCAAAGGACGAAGAGCGTTGCCCCCTGCCGAGAATACTTCGCAGCACCCTGGGACTGAGATTCTTCACGCCGCGTCATCAACGATCGAGAACTCGAAACCAACAAATTCAACCAGTTCAAGAGCTCCTACGAAAACGGAGACCGATAGCAAAGCTGAAGGCTACAAGGTGTTACTGGTCGAGGACAATTTAGTCAATCAGAAAGTCCTCAGCAAACAACTGATAAAGGTCGGATGCGTCGTACATGTCGCCAATCACGGCGAAGAAGCTTTGGGTTTCCTGAGGACCTCGAGTCTCTGGAAAGGCAATGCTGGCGGTCAAGCTTTAGATGTTGTCTTGATGGACCTCGAAATGCCAATAATGGACGGGCTCACGTGTGCACGACAAATTAGGGAACTACAGAGCCAAGGAACAATAATCAGGCATGTGCCTATCATTGCTGTCACAGCCAACGCGCGCAAAGAACAGATTGAGACATCGATGGCGGCCGGGATGGTAAGTCATGTTTCCTTTCATGATACCGTTTTGCCCACGATTATCCCTCTCAATGTGGATCAACATGTCTAATTGGTAATCAGGACGATGTCATGCCGAAGCCATTCCGTGTGGCAGAGCTGCTACCAAAGATGGAAAAGCTGAAGTATCCGAAAGGTGATGCTCGGACCGGAAGGCTTGTTCCAGTCCTCGAATAATCTTCTACTCCTACGATCAGTATACCTTAGTATGGGCGCTATCGACCGCTGTGACACTCTTGTCTAGATCACGTGTACCATGCAGCGAATATGTTGTCATCCATTCGATTCTCGCCGCATCGTCCTCGCCAGCAAAAAGCCGGTCGAAGTCTTCCAGCTCACGGCCTTTACTTTCGGGGGAGAAGGAACAGATGGTAGGAAGCCAAGTCATTTTTATATAATGAACAATGTGAGCAAGTCCCTTGAACTTACTTGGGCGGTCAGAAAGAAGAGCAGTATTAGCTTGAAGAGTACTAGTCCACGACTTCTTCAGCCTGCCTTGGACAGATGCTGACTCCGAAAGCACGCAGGTTTGCAGCACAAAGCCAGACCTTTGCTGCAAGGAGAGAACGTTGATGCTTGGTTCAGCCTCGGTCCGCCGTCTGGAGCATCAGCGGGATATCCATCTCTTCTGAACATTGGTCCGCAGACTATCAATCCAGTACGCCTTCGTGGCGAGCGTGTCTCAAGCATGGCTACTGGGCACAGAACTAAGTATTCCCAGTGCGGTGCACCTTCCCTCGATGGCGCCTTGGTCTTGCGCGCCTCTTTGGAGCCTTTGACGGCAGTGCTCGCACCGCTTGCTTGGCCAGGCGCTTGGTTTTCTTGGCCGCAGTAGACAGCCGAATGCTTAGCCACAACGACATGGAAGAGAATAGCCTCATAAAAGGCAACCTTCCGATCTCCGTGATCGTTGAGCAACAGTGGTCGGCCTCAGCGATCCCTCCAGGAGTCAAAGAGGAGGACGGTCGGAGCCGGTAGTCCCAGAAAGGGTAAGCGTGAGACTGAGCGAGAGGCTAGTGCCTCTCTAGAGTACGCCACTATCTCACCATGAATATGGGCAAAAGAAGCAACCGTCTTCTGTACCAAGCACAATTCAAATGCTACAATACCGCGAGTAACTTCTTTCAATGTTTGCGCATCTGTATGCCGCGCGCCAAACTGGGTGTGGAATCCGATCTATATGCCTCTGAGGAACAGCATGAAGCTTGGCTGTGGCATATCTACCGTATTTCATTTTCACCGACCTTACCTTATTTGGCAGGCAGGCACGAGAGGCATGGGCCGAGATCAACGTCAGGACTCAGGAGTGACAGACTTGAAGCACGAAGGAGTAAGCGCGGGCGGGATTGCCAAGGTTCTTTTCCCCATCTGGCTTAGCTCGCTTCGAGGCATTTAGGACTCATCAATTGGCTACCTACTTTACTGGGGATAAGGTAAGGTACAATAACATGTGTTGTGGTTAATGGTACCTCTGTAAAGCATGTTGAAAGCATGGGTGATGATGTCTTGTTGCTAGCAGTTACCTCAATGACGCAGTATACGAGTTGATTAGACCAATCGGAGCAGAGGAGTGGTAAATTAGGTTTAGCGTGCCCGCTGGAAGATAGCGGGGCAACAATGTTACTCCGTACAATAACACGGACCACGACTGACTACGGGTGTTCTAGAAGGAAAGAAGGAAAGAAGGAAAGAGGAACACTCTAGTGTAGGTACTACCAGAGCTGCACATTCGAGACATGCCCCACTTTTTATCGCGTAAGTATCCGTCCTCTTGGTCGATAAAGGTTGGCTGAATGGAAGCATGACCAATAGAACTACCTTAATTGCCATTGAACCAATCGACCTCGGTCAACTGTTGACGCGCCTTCCCGATACGTACTACGTGCGATACCACACAAAATGTCTTACAGATACCTTACATGATGGCCAACCAACAGATAACCAGATACCAGATACCAGCCTGCAGGTGACATCGAGATAGAGTAGTACCACTTTCAGCTTTGCCATCTGGGGCAATGGCCCGATCATGTGCCGTGATACATAATAAGATGAACCCCCCCACGACTCTTTCGCAGATGTCTCCTTGCCTCCCTTCCTCATCTCATACACTCAATCTCTTGCATAACTTGTCGTCCTTGCAATTCACCCAAGATGGCAGCATTAGGTGCCATGGCCCTCGATGGGGGCGACCCTCGTCTCAACGACAAAGAAGGCGAATTCGCTGGCCAGGGTATCGTAGCATACACTCGTCCTCAAATGCGCAGACTCCACGACCCCGCAATCACCTTTGAAGAATACCACTACTACGCCCAGAAAACTCGCGCCGAGGAACAGGCTCATCATAACAGAAACCCGGACACTGCATCGAGAGGCATACTTTCTACAATTCTACCCAGCAAGTCCGAGAAGGGAGTTGACTCGCTGGACGGAGACCGGAAAGGCTCTCTGATACCCAATGTCAACCTCAATATTCCCGACGCTCGCGCCGCCGTCACGGATGAAGAATGGACCAACGCTTCCAGAGCTGTGCGCACAGCGAGCGTGGCTGCAGTCTTCTACTTGATCACCACTGACATATTGGGACCTTTCGGTCTCCCTTATGCTTTCGCCACAACTGGCTGGGGGTGAGTCCTATCTCAAGCGCCCCACTGTTTGTTTGTTGTCCTGCTCACAAACATCGCAGACCTGGAGTCGTGCTTTATACCGTTTTCGGCGTCATGGCTGGCATTTCTGGCTGGCTTCTCTGGTCATGCTTTATGGGTGCGTCCCGAACACCCCAAACATACCTCGTCCTACATGTCCTACTCAAAGCTAAGCTGATATTCAGGTCTCGATTCCTACGCGTACCCTGTCAAGAATTTTGGAGATCTAGGTTACCGTCTCTATGGCGCTCCCGTGCGTTACGGCTTCAACCTGCTACAGTCGATCCAGCTCTTTTGCAGCGTCGCCCTGATCATCATCTCAAATGGTGAAGCGTTGTCCGAAGCCACCAAATTCAAGCTCTGCTACGCCATCTGCTGTCTGGTCTGGGCCCTTGCAGGTTTCTTTTTAGGCCAGATCCGCACGCTGCAGAAATTCGGATGGCTCGCAAACGCGGCAATCTGGATTAATCTTCTCATCATTTTCATTACAATGGGTGTCGCCGCACATTCAGACCCTTTGTACTCGGCCAGTGCTTCATCCGCAGGATACGCCGTAAACCCAGACCTTGTCACTCCCAACGCCGCTGGCGTCTATCCGCCAGTCACTCACACATCAGGTCTACCCGATCCCTCCAATTTCGGCTCCGCTATCAATGGGCTGATGCAAGCTGTATATGCATATGGTGGTTCCATGATATTCATCGAGTTCATGTCTGAAATGAAACATCCTCACGACTTTTTGAAGGCTATGTGGAGTGCACAACTCTTCATCTACATATGCTACATGCTCTACGGGCTGTTCATGTACGGCTACCAGGGACAGTATCTTCAAAACCCTTCCTATTTAGGCATTGCACCCTATGCTTGGCAAACGGTACGTTACCCTTTTCAACATTCTCTCATCATCATTGCGCCGCTTTCGTGAGAGCGATAAGGCTTTGTTGGCGTGTAAGACGTTAGGTCTTCTATTGCATACATATAAGATTCCAGATGATCCTCCGTGGATCGATGCTGACTTGATGCTTTACAGACGGGCAACGTGCTAGCTATGGTCAGCGCTCTAATTGCAGCTGCTCTATATGGTAACATTGGCGTCAAAGGTAAGAAGACCAAGTCAAGCTCGCTCAAAGCTATCAGAGAAAGTAAGCTGATCTTGACCTACCTACATAGTCCTCTACAACAACGTCGCAGTAGAGCTCTTCCGTGCGCCTCCCTTGACCCAGCGGGGCGGTAAAATCATATGGGCGGCACTCATCCCGATCTACTGGTCCCTCTCCTTCATCATCGGCGCCGCCATTCCAGATTTTTCCGGCTTCACGGCAATCGTATCAGCTGTCTGCATTGTGCAATTTACTTACTCCTTTCCGCCATTCCTGCATATCGCCTACAACGTCCACAAGAATGCTATTCGTGAGGGCGAAGGCTTCGACCCGGACACCGGTAACGTGATTCGTACCGACAGTGGCATCAAGCGCGCCATAAGAGGATTTACGGGGGGCAGAAAGATTGACTTTGCCCTCAACGTTTGGAATGTTATATACTTGGGGGGTGCGCTCGCTACTGCGGGTCTTGGTATCTGGGCAGCCGCGGAGAACTTGATCCTGATCTACGCGGTGCCTCAGTTGAACGCGTACTCTTGCACGTCGCCGCTCGATGTGTCGGCTTGAGCTGCGAGATTTGGCGGACATGCTGTGAGTTTCAAGCGATGGGCAGTTCTGTAGTAGTTTAGGTTATGAAACTGATTGAAGAGATTATTGATACTTCAAAGCGTGTAAATCTCAAGGGCAACACATCACTTCGAATAATTTTGCATGATGGAGGAAAGAGATTATGATGCAGCCTTCATATCTGATATTTTCCATGAGAGATGGACATAGCTTGCAAACTCACATGGCTGCAGTGAAGACGTAGGTACGATATCGTCGTACTTACGGAGTAATACCTTACCTTTAGTATCCCTACAAAGTCGCCCCTGTTCATGAACTTTTGTACTATGGCCAGTCCTGGTTAGACCGCGGTTGATATATTAGCTTCGTCATCGCTCTGTGCCTCATACTTCTCTGCAACCAACATGACCCAGACAAGAGTCAAACCTCAGCCGGTCCGAAATCGGAATCAAGTATCGTCCGCGCAGTACCAATGATCACTCGAGTAGCGAGCGAGTTGACTGCCATGGCAAGTCAAAACTTAAGCCTGCAAGCAACCATTGCGCAAACCCGTGCACTTATCTTAGAGACAGCGATGGAGGGAGACACAGAGGCAAAGGGCAAGCATGAGATGCCTCAAAATCTGTAAATGACGCCAATACAGATATTGTCACATCAAGCTAATATGTGCTAGTCTCTACATTGTCCATTAATCGCTCTCCTCTCGCGCTTTCGATACAAGCGTTAATTCGCCCTGTTTGCTTTTTATTAGCCAACTGCTTTGATGTTATCGTCACATACAGAGCTCATTTCACGTCTCCTCTCCTAGCAAGGATTTCACATCTCTGTGTGTTCAAAAGTGGCAGCTGTAGCTTCAAGGTTTCCCTTCTTTTCGCATACATGAGCAACCTTCACTGTTACATCATTGTGTACCAAAGCATCAATTGGTGTATGAAAACTACGCTCATCTCTACCAGCTATAAGTCCGTTCCCACTAGCTCACTCTTCGACAGACAAAACCTGGACTTAGTCATTTGAGGGACCAATATCTTCCATCGATTGCCTTCAAGATGTCGTCTTCTCTTCCTACTCCGACGCGTTGTCTACAATCTTGTCCCGAGGCAGAATAGTGATGCGACTGCCAGACGTCCATTGTGAATCATCTGACGCATCAAGAAGCGACAAGCAGTGTTGTTCCCATAATCTGCATGCCTCTCCGACGTCAGTGTACCGAATGCCATCGAATTGTGTCTTTATAGCATCCCAAATGCTATTCTGACTCCATCCCTTCAATTCTGGCATCCGCCGACTGCGTACGGCCTTTCGAAGCTCTCCAACAATCTTCTCCCAGATTTCATCCTCTGTTGCGAGCGTCCTGCCATTGCGTTTGCACCAACGTCCTAGGTCTTGGTTCCACACCATAGTTGCCTTAATATAATTCCGGCGCGCAGCTAGCAGCTTTTTGCCGTCACAGCGCCGTCTCGGAGCTTCCTGGTCTGTCACCGAAGAGAACCTTGCCTCGCTGACATTGTTTCTGATGTACCGTTCAAAATCAGCAGCTGCGGCTTCAAGATTTGCCATCTTCTCTTTATTGGCGGCGAAGTCACCCTTTGGATGCGAATCTCCTGCCTCCACTTTTTCGCCATAACTTCCTTGTTCAACACCGGTGCGCTTTCCGTCAAGACGAGATCCTAATTGTTGCACCGCGACTTGTAGGTGTTGTCGCCCAAATTTATCCTTACTCAGTTGTTCCTCAAGGCTCTTTTGTTCCTCAGCAAGACTGCTCAAGACTTTGGTCATCTCCGCCTTCTTCTTCTCAATTTCTTCTGCTATCATTCTAGCTTTTTGCTTTGCTTCAAAGATATCCCACAAGCTGGCCTGTCGGAATAAACGAGTGCATCAGTAGGCGAAGTATAGCTTCCAGCATAATACAAATACGTACACCAATAGTGTCGCCTGATGATCCTAATGAGGGTACATCGGACGATGACGCAGCACCTGACTTTACAGGATCTGACATTTTAGGAGCGGATCACTGTGTTGGATCAGTCAGACTTTTTGTATAGCGGTATGAGGCTACCTTTTTGGTGTTCTCAAGGCTCGGGAGATTCTTGAAGCAAGGAGATGTTTATATAGAGTCTATGGATCACGTACCGTATGGCTGATGTGCGTACTTGGCTCCAGGCTTGAGTAGAGTAAGTTGTAAAGAAGTTGGGGCTTCAGGTTGCAATGTGGGAAATTGTAGTGATTTACTTGTGTGACGCTGGTGCAGAAGTGATGATGGATTGTTGTCCAATACACTGGGAAATAAAAGGGCAAAAGCGATAAATCAAAAGAGATTTATCAGACTCATTTACACCCCGCCAGACGCTTGCCACTTTGTTCGTTTCTTTTGCCCTTTCCTCTAATATTGGGTAAGAAGATCTAGTATGGCGTTGGTACATTGCGATTAGCCAATGATCTCGGCCATTTCCGTAGAAGCATAGTTTTCATTGGTCAATCGAGAAGAATGGTGCACCATCTGTTCCACAGACATTAGTGAGTGCTGAAGATTGTCGTCTCGCAAAGCCAGTATCGTAATCAGAGTGCCAATTATCTTTGGAGACCAAATATCAACGAGTAGTACCCTATCTCTGGCTGCTCTCTGTCTGCTAACGTCCAAAGACTATCCTTTCGACTGGTTCTCAGCCTTAGGAATCTGGTGCACCAGACTGCAAGAGACATAGAATATCAACAGTGTTGCAACCCTGAGATCGAGCATCTCCTTTGTCTAGCAGAGGCGATTCTTAGTGTTGCAGCTCGTGATACACCCACTGTTGAGCCTACTGCGAACGTTGTCCATGAGTGGAAGAATACTGGTGATGCGCCAAAGGAGGTTAGTTATTGCATCATAGCCATTAATTAGCCACGGAAGATGTGAGCCGGTGTATCATTTGTTGTCTATTGTGGGACGGTGCACCATCTACCCTTCCCGAGTTGTGTGCCCAGGGCTACGTGTCACATGTCTTCAGGCTACTAGATACGGAAAAAAGTCTCATGGATATTTCGATCACTGTAAGGATAATCAGCTTTGTGTTGTAACCATATGCTCTGACATTAATACCAAATGCTCTACTCGAGATTGAATGTAGCTCCATTTGAGGGTTGAACATGGATTACATGAGAGTCTTGGTGGATCACTTTCTATTGTCCACTATCAACTGTCCAGCCTTGACTCCCTCCTTCATTAGCTCTTGTTGCATCACAGCCGACCGATGACCAAGCCTGTCAATGAAGCTCTAATTCAGCACATTCAAGAGTGGAACATAGATTACATAAGTCCTGGTGAATCACTTTTCATTTTCCATTATGAACTGTCTTGCCGTGACTCCCTCCTTCATCAGCTCCTCGTTGCACCACAGCCGAGCAACGACCAACCTTGTCAAGAAAGCTTTAATTCAGCGCGAAGTTCCGCTGCCCTTCGAGACTAGCATACTTTTAATATTCTTCTCCTAGGCCTCTACTTCCACCTTCTTTGCATCCTCAATCAACTTGTCGAGAATATGGTCGGGCCCGAGGCTACCAGTGGTTTCCTTGTCTAGCCAATCTTTTATATCGGCGTAGTAGTCCATCATCCTCTCCCGCTTAGAGACCATGGTGGCACGTCTGGCAACCACAGCCTCCACAAGGGTGTCCACGCTAGTTCTCCATGTTGTCTTAAGGGTCAGCATGGAATAAGAAATGTATGGTGTAACATACAAGATAGTTGGGGAACCATTCTTCTGACCGTTCGATCCGCGCGATCTTCACGATCAACGCCTTGCCATGGCCATCAATCGGATTGCGAAGGATTTCATCGAGCTGGGTTTGCGTGTTCGCCTCTTCAAATGCAATCTCACTCAAGGTCTTCTCCGTCGCCGTCTTCTTCTGTTCGAATATCTTTGCCAACTCCTCCCTCTTCTGTTCGAGTAGTTCCGCCAGCTCTTTGGCTTTCACTGCTGCAGCGGAGGCATCGGTCGATGTGGCCTGTTGGAACAAGCGAGTGCATCAGTAGACGAAGCATAGATCAGGCGCCATGCAAATACGTACATCATTACTGGCGGCTGGTGGCTCCGACGCGGGCGTCGAGGACGATGATGCAGCAGCTGATGCTGCTGCATCTGCCATCATTGATGCGAATTTCTGTATGGGATCAGTCAAAGCTCTTGGATGTTGGCGAGAGGTTACCTTTTTTCCGCTGAGCTTTGGCATGCTCTTGGCAAAGTCAGAAGATTTCCACATAGAGTCAAAGACTCACTTACAGAGACCATTTTTGTTTTGATGGAAGTTGTAATTGGTCGAGAGCAGTAAAAAGTGTTCGGGTGAGGCTCAGGAAACTGGGAAAGAGGAGATCTTATTTTGTAATATGATATTTATATAATGAAAACATTCCCCCCCGGAAAAGTGGAGAAGAACAGAGTAGCTTGAGAAAGAGAAAGGGAAGCAAAGAGTGTGTTTGCAAAATCGTTTTACTGAGAAATAAGAAGGAAAGGTGGTAATCAAGGGCGGCCCCTGTTTATATGTATGAAAAGGAGGGCACGCGCTAGGGAGTGACACCACGCTGAGGGGTAACACACATGAATATTAGTATGAAATTGATCTAGGTAGAAGTGAAGCGATCAAAGTTACTACTTCCCATTCATCTAACTTTCCCCTAAGTAGGAGAAATTTATTTGGCTCATCGATTCCTCAAGCGTTTGGCGTCCTATCACCTCAGTGGAAGCCTTAAATTGGGTGTCATTCCCGGTAATTCAATGATTGTCAACATACTCATCGTGCAGGGCTTCTCGAGTGAAGTCACATAGTATTGGACATCCTTCGTGCAACCCCCAGGTATTGAATGTTCACTGCCGCCGAACGAATGAATGTGCGACGTGGCATAGCCTTAGGTGTAGGTCCTGCTTGTGCCCCTCCTCCCGAGAAGCTAACCATTTCATTCATTAACGAAACCTAGAAAGGCCCGAATGATGGCGGAAGATATTGGATTGACACCTTCAGGAGGTTATTCGTCGAAAGAATGGAATGACTCGCCAGCGGGCTTTTGGTATCAAAGTGAATTCCGTCACGCTGAATGGCTGTTGGGAAAAGGCGAGAGTACTCGATTCCGACGACAAACAGAATGAGGATAGCAGTGAAGTATAGATACTTCGTAGCTCGACGGCAGAATTGAACATCATGATGACAAGGTAGGGAAGGCTGGTCTTGGACACTTCACAGCTCTACCGCGGACTCGAAGACTTTCGTAAATCAGTAGATAGAACTGTGACTAGGATAATCATTGCTTTGCAGTGAGCCAGGAAACCTAGGTGACTGATTATTCTGACATGAGGCTAAGACGTTAAACGCTCTGCGGCGGACTCGAGAACCATGAAAACTAATCATTCGAAGTCGCGTCTAGTTACTCGATAGCTCCATGGCTGGAATGGAAGACCGTAATGTCAGGCCGATCCATATGAAGATGGGCTGGTTCGCAGCTCCACAGAGTACTGGAAGACCCTAAACAAAACCCGTTTTCAATACAAACCAGAGGGAAGATTAGATAAAAGCCAGCAGTGGAGCGTTTGGTGCTTGAAGACCAATAACAGGTATAGTAGGTTGGCGCGACAGAAGCTCACAAGATCACTAGATCGCTGACAGGAGTTGTGGGACTGACATTCAAAAGGAGATAATATATAGAAATCATATACATTACGAATCGTTGATTGCAACCCCTTAATAAGAGTCAGGGTGAATAAAGGAGCAATGTACTAGAATCAGCCTCGAGAGAAGTCATACGACTGAGGAGGCCACTAGTTTTAAGGAGAGAAGGATGACAAGAGCAGGAGAGCCTATTATATGAGTACAGGCCCTCGATATCGAAAAAATAATTCGCCAAGTGAGGGCGCGCGGGAGCCAGCAACGCTAGGTACCAGTTTGCGGTTCTAGGGGCGGCTCTAGGGACACTCGGGAATTTCTAGGGGAAGTCGCTAGGGGCACCACTTGGCGAATTATTTTTTCGATATCGAGAGGCCGAGGCGCTAGGTACTACGGTGTATTACTTCAGGGTAACACACCCTAGCCAGAATCCGGTCATCGTAGATATTTTAAAAAGAAGGCTAGTACCCTTCCGGAAGTATATATTTATGTTTTAAATAATTATATTTACTAATCGGAAGTAAACGGAGTATCTATTACGTATATAGC
>JASZXT010000265.1:0-33019 GCA_035521555.1 Lecanoromycetidae sp. Uapishka_2
GAGACAGGATCTATTATAGTTAGTTCTATCCTTAGATAGTAGCGCCTATCCTATACTAGCTAAGCTTAGCTAAGCCTAGCCGTATCTATACTA
The DNA here is from genome assembly GCA_035521555.1 of Lecanoromycetidae sp. Uapishka_2. Classification (NCBI taxonomy): domain Eukaryota; kingdom Fungi; phylum Ascomycota; class Lecanoromycetes; species Lecanoromycetidae sp. Uapishka_2. The sequence continues at coordinate 94 of JASZXT010000265.1, forward strand.
ACCTATACTAGCCTATCGATACTTAGCTAGTTATTACTCGTTAGTAGAAAATAAGCTTCTTATACTCTATATATAATTAGTACCCGCTATATATAAACTTCTTATAGTATCTTAAAAGTAAATAGTCTATAGAGTAAATATTAAGAGTTATAGTAGTAAGGATAAGAGCTTCCGGATTAGGCTTAGTCTAGTAATAATAAAAACCCCGCCTAAGTAGCGTTTAAACTATTTCGTCAACTACGAGACTCTCAGTACCTTATCGACCTAGTATCGGTTATTATCGTATACCGTATCTGGCTAAGCGATTATACGGAGTACTAAGGTACTTAAAGGAGCTTACGGAATTAAGGTACGGTAGGCTATTGTTAACACAGTATCGCGTGCTTCAAGTACCTTACTCTAGCCGCCTAGCTTTGACCAACCCTTGGATAAGTTCAGTGACAGCTTAATGGTCGTAATGGAGCAGCGAGAGTCATTTGACCGTTCTTCGTCGGAAACTCCAGCTACTGCAATAGCCCCTCCTCCTGCTCCTACCGGGTCTGAAGTTGGTGGCAGTAATGGACCTTCAAGTGGACAGACAACAATTGCGCCTCACTCCACTGCATCTGTTTATGACAACTCTCCAATCGTTGACAATGTTCTGAGATCTGATGTCTGTCTCCCGAGCCATAAGCTGCTACCTCTAAGACTGACGCGGATTCAGATTGGGGTAAATACTTTACTCACTCGTCTAAAACAGAGCATTGCATCCGCGCGAGAATTCGCAGCTTTTTTAAAGAAACGGTCAAACCTTGAGGAAGAGCAAGCTCAAGGCCTCAAGAAGCTCTGTAGAAGTAGCCACGATGCAGCCAGGAGGCCTGATAACAGACAAGGCTCGTATGTGCAGAACTATGAAGAGGTTATTCGCATACACGACAGCATGGCCGACAATGGCGTTCAATTTGCCCTTTCTTTGCACCAGATGCACGAGGACCTGCATGATCTCGCTGCCAATATGGAGCGTGGACGCAAACAGTGGAAACAAAATGGGCTAAGCGCAGAAAAGAGAGTTCAAGACTCGGAAGCTTTGATGGAGAAGGCCAAATCAAAATACGACTCGCTCGCTGAAGACTATGATCGAGCTCGTACGGGCGATAAGCAGGCTGGCCGAGTGTTCGGCTTGAAAGGACCAAAGTCCGCCGCCCAGCACGAGGAAGATCTGCACAGGAAGGTCCAACAAGCCGATTCCGATTACTCCTCACGAGTACAGAATGCAAAGAGCCAACGAGAGGAGCTAGTCAGTACCCTGCGCCCTCAAGCTATCAAGGCATTACAAGACCTCATCAACGAGTGTGACTCGGGACTTACACTTCAGCTGCAGAAATTTGGTACGTTCTGGCTGAATAGTTTCCTCTTTGGATGAATACTAAGCTATCCTAGCTTCCTTCAACGAGAAACTTCTCCTAGGAAACGGATTATTAGTCAGCCCTCTCAATAAAGACCAGAACAGCGGTAAACGGAGTCTGCGTGATGTGGTGGCTCAAATTGACAATGGAAGAGATCTAAATGGTTATGTGTCCAGCTTCGCCTCGAAGATTGGGAACTCAGGGGACATCAAATATGAACGTCATCCAGTATGCACTGATATTGATAGTACGCTCTCTGACCACCACTGACAGCTTCTCAGACTCTCAATGCTACGCAGCAGACTCCGCCTCCGATTAATAATCGGAACCAGCCTATGCCAGCTGGATCAGCTTCCGCATTCGCTGGTCCAAGTCCAGCAGCCCAAGCGCCAAACATACCGAGCCAGAACTTCAACAATAGCGCAGGTCCACAAGCCGTATCTGCGCCCGCTCCCCCTTCTCTCAATGGCTTGAACGGCTCGCCTCACAACCAAATCTTTCCATCCATGGGTGCAAGTGGTCCACCACTCCCTCCAGCTCAAAACTCCACCCAACTCTACTCACAGCCACCTATGCCCATAGGTATGAGTAACGTGCAGAACAACAACTCGACTACCAGCCTGCCTGCGCTAAGACCAGTTTTTGGACTTTCACTCGAAGATCTCCTGAAACGAGACGGCTCAGCTATACCTTTGGTGGTTTACCAATGCATCCAGGCCGTCGATCTATATGGCTTGGAAGTGGAAGGCATTTACAGACTGTCCGGGTCTTCTAATCATGTGTCCAAACTTCGCTCAATCTTCGATAATGGTAAGTTGCGGCTTTCTCATGCCTGGAATGTCAAGCTAAACAATGTAGATTCAAATCAATTAGATTTTCGCAATCCAGAGGCCTTCTACCACGACGTTAACAGCGTAGCTGGCCTACTTAAGCAATTCTTCCGAGATCTCCCAGACCCACTGCTGACTCAGGAACATTACCAAGGTTTCATTGAAGCTGCTCGTGAGTTCCATGATAGCATAACTTCACACATAGAGACCCCCTCTGACAGTGCGTGAAATAGGCATTGACGACGACATTACTCGGCGTGACTCGATGCATGCAACGATCAATAGCCTGCCAGATCCAAATTACGCTACATTACGGGCCTTGACTTTGGTAATTCTGATAGAATCCTAACATCTGCGAAATACAGATACTGATCCTTTTAGCATCTCAACCGAGTACAAGAACATTCAGGTGCGAACAGGATGAACGCTGGGAATCTTGCCATCATTTTTGGGTATGCCATACTCAAGCAAAAGTTCCAGGCTCGTTTGCTGACGGACTTTGTAGACCTACCCTCATGGGCACAGGGCCAAATGTAGCTGATGCCGGATGGCAAGTTCGTGTTATTGATACGATCTTGCAAAATACCTACCAGATCTTTGACGACGATTAGCTGAAGACGGAGAGACTTGCTTGGAGCAATTGCTACGTAGCTGATGATAATGTAGCTTAATTGTGTCCAAGCTGCAGAAGATACCAAAGTGAGCCACGCTCGGGCATTGTGATATCACTCGGAATCGGTAGAATGCCACCAAACGTATGCAAAAACCTTACTTCAATCCAATAAAACATCCAATTCCCGTCCATGCATGGTCGTGAAGAGCTACAAAGACATCGATATGTTGGGTTTCCCAAAATCCGCCGTTTCCAGGCAGCGCTAATAAGAAATCCACATGAAGGGACCGCTCCCTTATGCCGAACGCCAGCCCATGCTAATCACAAATGCCGGAGTCCAAAACAGCCAATTGTACCCAAGCTATCAACATGTCATACACTCATAAAGTATCCAACCGTTTCCATGAATGATTAGAACGAAACAAAGCGCTTCACAAAACAGATTTCCTCGCTCCGAAAAGGGACAAGCTGAGACTAGTATCATTTTCCGTAGCCAATGGCGTAGCATCTTGCATCATCTCCCACCTCCGCAGAGCATAAGGTTGTGTCGTTGACGTTACTGCCAAGTCGGCGGCCCAGGGATTCTTGGTGACTAGCTGCAGTCGTTCATTCTCGACCATTTCGTCATAGCCGAAAACAAACTGTAGTCGAGGATCTTTGGCTCGGTATTGGTCGCGGAGGGTATGTATGCACCGTGTTCTGGTCTCATCATTGAGAGAGTCTGACAGAAATGTAAGAGCATCCAGGACCTGGCGTTGAAGAAGAGGATCGGAGCTAATCGACAGCTCATTTAGGAGGAGACTAAGGGTTGTAAGTAGCCGCAAGAGAGTATCCTGTGAGAATTTCGAATGTTGTAGCGTCGACTGGTGCGCCATAAGTAGACGAACAAGCAGGCCCACAAGGAGCGCTTGATCTTCTGCTCTGACATTGTTGATCTGGTCACTGCCCAGCGGTGCTGGGACTATGAAATGACTGAGAGATATCGTAACCTGTTCGACAATCGGTGCAGTCTCTCCATCTAGTATGCTGAACGTACTAGCCTCTATGATCGAGATTAAAGAGTGCAGCTCAACAGGGTTCACCTTCGTAGTATTGTCATTGGACATTCGGCCAAGCATTTCCCTCTCGGCCCTTTCTCTGATCAACCTTGCCTGCTCAATCGGGAGCTCCGAGGCCAGATAAGCCAGTAAGTCAAGCTTGAGATCAGTGGAGGCAATGACTTGCTCGATAACAATCTCCGAGAAGGCAGCTTTTACTTCATCCGCGGGCTCTATAGCCTGCTTGAGGACCGTATGAAGCTCGATTTGGGCTAGGGGGGTATTGAATTCGTCCATAGCGTCTAGAATGTTGGAGACTCCGCTTTTAATCTCCCATTTCAATTCTCTGATATGACCATCTGGACGAAGAAGGCTAGTCATGCATTGCTGGAAGTCCAAATGTGTGATACGGAAGTACGAGGGTAGGTCGATTTCCTCTGAAATCCTAGGCTGCTGCAGGAAAATTGCCTTCAACAGATTTCGGACCGAGGCACTTCTGACTTGACACAGAGCCAATGATTGCACAGGAGAGTCAGTAGCCATGGATGCTGCACTGACAGTACAAAGTATAAGTCTCAATGAAGCGGAACCTGACTGTATTAAGCGATGCAGCTGATGGGACACACGGTAGGCTCGAAAGTCCACGGTCGGCATGGATTCGGAATAAGCTTCGGTCATCACCTCGAGGGCTTGCAACGCCAGAATGAAGGAGGAGTCTCGAACATTCTCAGCCCGTATTACCTGTGCTATCGTGCTAAATGCTGCCTTGAGAGACACAACTTTGGAGCACACCATTGGCGATAGTACTGCTAGCAGCTCTGGTTGATGGGTGGAATGGAGCCACTCTTGTAGCCAGTCCAGGAAAAGAAGATCAAACTCCTTGATGTCAAACCCTCGCAGTCGCGCTAGTAGCTGTGAGATCCGTGCAATAGAGTATTCCGGCCCGTTTAGCATTTTGTTTAGATGTGCCATGATCATTTCGAATACTCGAGTCAAAGTCTGCTTGTCCATACTGGTGCCGCCGGCAAGCATTTGATCCATGTCATCGGCAAAGGTAGGTTCCGCAGAATGTGCTGCTTCGACCATATTGTCCGAGATGGGTGAACACGCAGCAGCTAGAGTCTTGGGTGCAAACAAACACAGCTCTTTTCGAAGCTTTTGGACTTCCCGGTTTGCCTCGGGGAGACGACGGCCCAGATCAATGAGTGACTCGACAAAAGCGCTTTGAACGGCTTCCTGGCCGGACAAGTCTTCTAGTCGATCGCAAAGATTCCGAAAGAGATCAGCAGTAGCGCCAATTGCGTCAAATACATGGAAATGAAAGTTGATCGTATCACATATAGTTGTCAAGATTGAGCCATGCATTTCGGTAGAGAGTACGTTAATGAGGTCTGCAAGAATTGAGAAGCTGCCATAATGCTCAAGAATCTTACGAATGGTCTGGAACTCCGCTAGGGTGATGATCCCTGGGCAGTCCTCGCCTGGATTGCTGGGACGCTGACCAGAACCTTCGGAATCCAGGCTGAGACTATGGTGCAATTGGAGGCGGTCCACAAGTGTCTGGCGAATCCATCGAGCCACTTCGGACTTTACTGTTTGGCTCAAGGCTACAGCGTCGATATCAAGCGTCCTTGCAGGCGGTGGAACGTCGTGAAGGAAGAAGCTTGGGATTTGCTTTGATAGTCTAGCTTTAAGTGCAGCAATCAGATTGGCTTCGTAGTTGGAAGGCACCGCAAGTGGCGACAAAAGTGATTGGCGTAGGTTAAGAATGTGAGATGGTAAGTCATGCAGTGGTATTTCAAGCAAAAAGCGAACCTCACATGGACCATCCTAGTAACGTTAGCCTGCATCATCCCGAAGGAGGATGGACAGCATTTACCGGATCAGGCCACCGATACCCGTGCAACGTTCCACGTGCCATCAGCCACTGGAGGTATTTCCCAACCCACAGATGCTTTGAAGACACGAGTTCAGCAAGCAGTCGATAGACTTCGCTCTTTCTCACCCTTGCTTGCGCAGATCCTGTACTCAGGAAATCAAGAATTGGTTGCTGAAGCTCAACACCATGTTTGCTCCAGATGCGTAGCAAACGTGCTGCGGCATAAATCCTGAAAGAGCCTTGCCTGTAGACGCTGGCAGACCATTCGATACAGGTTGAGATCAGAAGATGGTGATCGCTCGTAACTCGAAGGCAGGCACCCGCTGTCTTTCCATAATTGCGCTCAGTGGACATGCGGTCAAGGGTATTGATGATTTTCTTCCGGGGTGATGTTGTTTGAAGCCCATTTGCGCGAGAGGATCGATCTCTAAGGTCGAAATTCCGTCTGCAGAGTCCCTCAAAACAGGAGGGTAGAGTCTCGCCTTCTCTAGAAAGCGAGACCCTGAGACTGACTTGATGTTTGTCCCAGCATTGAGGTAGTAGGAAGCATGCAGGAGCTGTTGACATGATGGTTCTCAAGAAGGCAACAATTTGCTGCAGAACGGGTTTGTAGGATTCTTTGTAGGCTGGTGAATTGGCCTAGATGATCGTAAGGTCCTACCTGTTCAAGCGGATGCAAGACTGTCGAGACTCACTTTGGAAAAATGTTCTAACATGGCTTCAGCCAAGTGCTTTCCTCGCTGCCTGTGCGAAAGAATCTCTTGCTGATGTATCTGTACGACAAGAAGCCACAGCGGAAGGCTATCTAGGTCACTGTCTTGAGTTGATCCAATCACCCAGTCCAGGTATTGGGCGCGGTCGAGAAGATGCTCCGAATACAGATGTGAAGTCAGCCGTAAGCTGCACAATCTAGTCAACAGCATTTTCTTGAAGATTTAATAAACACTACGCACCCATAAGTGATGTTCTCTTTCCAGTCGAGACTGCCACAGGCGCCAATAATCGATTCCAAGAATTGTTCCACGTTGGTCGTCCAATCTTTAATCCATTTAGATTCTCCACCAACGGCAAACACACCACCTGCTCCCTTCCTTTTGAAGGCTCTTATTTCATTGGCGCCTACGCATTTAGCAAGCCAAATAGCTCTGGCCGTGGGAATACATTTATTAAGGCAATGGTCAAGAAGGATCTTGCCCCGGATACCGTGTGGAATCGTGCGACTGAGTCGGCGCAGAGGTATCGAGGGATTCGCAAGGTCTCCTAACCACGCTTCCCGTTTGGTGTCTGTCAGTGTCACTCGAGGTGGGGGCTTGAAAGTACTGGTTGCTGTAATTGTGCCATGGACTTGGCGCTTATCGAGGGTCGACACAAATAAAGAGGAGAGAACCTGCAGGCCGGACCTATGCTTCAAGCTTTGATGGATGGAATGTTTGGCTGTATTGGTCTCATCCTTTGAGACTTGCGACTTGTCGTAAAAGCCTTGTTTGGTGGTCAGCTCGTTTAGAACATCCTCAGCATGTCCTCCAGTCCATGGAAAGAAATCTGCGGGTCCTCCAATTCAGCAGCATTAGTACTTCCTACCTGACTTGAGAGATGTTGGATGCTCACCAGTCTTGTGCAATCGAGGAGCAATCGAGGGCGGCTCAGGAACGTAGGCTTTGACCGGAACAGCGTCTCTCCTAGCAGCTCTCTCGAAAGCCAGAGGGCGACCTTGCTGGAGCCCATCTACCCACGAGGCTTTACCTGGCCGGAGAGGCAGTAGCGGAGGTTCATGGGCATGAGACCCTCGTTCACAGCGATTTGCATCCGTCTCCGATGACGCGAATCCTTCCCTACTGATGCTGGGCGTTTGACCAGGCACAGGTCTTGCTGTAGCTCCACCACCGATTCGCTCTAGCTCGTTCCTTATAGTCTCACGTTTCTGTCTCTTAAAAGGCGGCTCTGAGGTGTCCCGGGATATAGTTGGAGATTTAGATTGCAAATCTGATTGGCGGGGCCAGGACCTCGGAATCTGCTGCAGGTTCTGTGAAACTGTGCGACTTGGAGGCAAGGCGAAGCTGCAATTGCCTTGGGGCAATGGCAATCCATTGCCCGTAAGGTTACTGGTCATCGTTCTAGCATGTTGATAGTGGGTGAATGGGCGACAGTCTGCATGGACGCTGAATACCTCCGTCTGACTTGGCGAGGGTGTGAACAAGGTACAGCAATATCCTTACCAAGTATATAAATTGAAGCATGCGTAAGTTGCGCAGCTGAAGGTAAGAGAGGCGATGGAGAGTTGGTGCAGTCAAATGCCACTAGACTCATTGGCTCGATTGGTAAAGTAGCAATTAGGTAGGGATTCTTGCCTTGTTGTTTGGAAGGGCTGGGCCGAACTTCGTCTTGAGGTTTGGCAAATGGCGAATGGCGAATGGCGGGCCGTTGCTTGCTGATCAATTTCAAGGGTCTGGGAGTCTGGCTGGTGCGCCTAAACTTGCCATTTATTGAGTTACTAAAGTAGCTCCGTACCTTTTGCAGTATCGCCAGTTAAGACTTGACGACGAAACATACCACAAAATGACTTCAAAGAAAGACATGCGAAGGGAGGATCTAAGTAATGCTTCATCTCAGATATCATGTGTCGAAGCCTTATTGACTAATCTACACTTCTAGTCATTCCATACAAAGACCTTTCAACGAAGGAGTCAGACAACGATGTCGCTAGCACAATGGCCACCACCTTGCCCATGGTCGCTGTGAGTAATTACACATTCGAGAAGCTGTCTTTTTGAGGCTGACCAATGTAGATGTTTACGAGGAATCGGTAAGCTAGCAGACTCAACATATTGATGAATGACTTGTCATTGACTCTTCTTCTCTTTCAGGATGGTCGGCTGGTACGTCGGTGACATTATCACTACTAGAATTCTCTGACGGGTCTTAGGGCAGCATTTGTTTTCGCAGTGCAGACTTGGTTAGCCCAGACCCCAGAGCAGGCGAAAAAGGCTCAAACCCCAGGTTATCTAGCTGCAGGAATGGCTTGTAGGTTGCCTGTTCCTTTCATTTGCCCTGTGTCTAATGATCTGCGTCATCTAGTACTAGGCGTGGGAACGGTAGGCTCTCGACATGGTGAAAGGAAATTCTATGTCAAACTAATTGAAACTTAGACCTATCTACCTTTATTCATGCCTCCACCCGGGGGAGGCCAAGCGGCGACAGGCACAGGAGCCGCGCCTGTAGCTCCTCCGTCTTGATTTCCTTACAAAGGCATGCGCCCATCCTGGATGTACTCTAAGAATCAACTTTGTATATCATATATTGGCACCATACTCACATGAAGCTGCACCTTGAGGATGATTGGCATATATAGTTCTAGTCGATATCAAGACGCTATTAGAAGCCGCATGGGTTGTCCCAGTAAATAGCTTATACAGTGACAACAAATCAACTGATTGTGAAAGGATTTTGAGTGAGTCATTCTGTGTTTCTTCTCTACTTGCATTGAGAGGCAAATATAATGGACGTTGGCCTGAGGCCCCTGTGACTCGTAGTTCCAGCGGCCAATTCGGTCTAGCGCCTCCGGGGCTGGGCAATTCTACCACCATCACCCCACATCTTCCCTTACATCCTTCTTTCTTTCTACAACAATCAAATCTCCACTCAGTACAGACAACAACATCAATCACACCGACTCAACAGTCTACTGCACTGTAAAACCAACCCAAATACTAAACAAACACTTACCCCGAAGTCACCGGAACAACACGAGTTTATGTCCATCGAAAATCTCAAGACCTTCGGTGAGTCAGTGTCTGGCATATAGTTCAATGTCTGCTTTTACAAGAAACTTTTTCTCTTCATGCTGCATACAAATCTTCGAACCTGCAGCAAACGTGATTTCATCTTCCTCAAGTGTTCTCTTTCCCCGGGGCAGGCTGACAGTGCTTCTTATTCCAGACCCCTTCGCCGAAGCCGACGAAGATACTGGGGAGACTAAGCAGTCTCAAAACTACATCCACATTCGGATTCAGCGTGAGTGCTTATCTAATTCAACGGCGGACAGAGAGATTGGACAGCGTCGCTGACGTCGCACTACCAGAGCGCAATGGTCGGAAGACCTTGACTACTGTCCAGGGACTCCCCAAAAAGTTTGACCAGAAGAAGATCCTTAAGGTGATCAAGAAGAAGTTTGGTGGGCAAATCAACGCTATCTTGCCTCTGCGACTGCTCTTACTGATGCTTTATAATTAGCTTGCAATGGCACGATCGTCAACGATACTGAGATGGGCGAGGTGATTCAGCTTCAGGGGGATCAGCGTAAGGATGTCCAAGAATTTCTTGTCGACAAGAAGGAAGGATTGGAGCTTGACGCCAAGACCATCAAGGTACGTCCGCATCATCTCCCTTAGCTAGAGGCCAGACTAATGGATCCACCATAGGTTCATGGGTTCTAAATTCCATCAGCCACGTCCCAGACGGCGTTGCTCCCTAGCGGACCGATAGAAGTTCCCTCGGCAAGCGGCTTCCCCTGGCATCTTCTTTCTCTGCTGGTTGTGGCGTGGGTCAGTGTGCATTGGGGCGTTGGTAGATACCCTTTTGAGTGTGCAACAACGGAGAAAACGATGAACGAGGCCTACTTGCTTTAACGAAAGATGTATTCAGACAGAGAGATAATGCAAGGGTGCCTCTGCAAGGCTGTCATTCTTTACTATGGTAGATTTCAAACTTTAGTACTCAGACTCAGACAAGATCAGAGCAACTACCGAGCATATGAAAGCTCGCAATTGAAGTCATACACTACGTTGTTTACTGATCGAACCTCACGAGTGCTCAGCGCAAAGCATTTCCTGGTATCACAATGGACTCCCAAACCATCCGCAGCATCGAGAACAGAGGTACCACAGGATCGTTCTCCCTCGTGAGATGCAGCTGAAAAAGTAATGTACACAAACTGATGAAGCTGGCGATGGAGAAAACACCCACCGACGCCGAAGTCTCCTTCTTGATATTGATTTTACGCTGAGTCAAATGGTAAAGCATGGTGAGAGTCTATTGAGTCATCAGCTTTGGATCAAAAATTGCTAATTTCAGATTATACCGTGGCGATTGAGACCCAGGCTGGAAGAAGCATACGCGGATCCTCTGATGCGCCAGAAAGATAAAGAACCCAAGACGTGATATATGCAATCAAGAAATTGGTCGTCAGAAGTCGGACGAGAGTTGCGGACGGGGTATAGAATAGGAGCCTTTGAATTGTGAGCTTCTTCTCTAGATCAAGCTGAGCTCCGGGTGGACATAGTCTCCTACCATCTTGACATCAGACAATCAGTAAAAAAGTAGGAAAGATAGGCCGCCGCCGAACACTACAATCGAAGCACGCATCAGCCTTGCTCGAATGGAGATATAGCTCAGCATACCCATAGAATAGCCAGAAAGACCTCAGTGACCCTGAACCTTTTCTCTACAGTCCAAGCACTTTTCCCTTGTAATTCCATGCCATTGCTAAGCAGGAGCTCCCCCAGAAAGGTGAATGCACAGCGTAGACCCCACCACACTGCCGGTGCCGTACTGAGTGCCCTGCATGTCAGCAGAGGGATGTGCCAGCGAGCATTGACTCCTAGGAGCACAGCAACGCGGGGATGCAAGGCGTATGCGACGGCGGCATTCGGCTTAATCGTCTGAGGAGGGGAGGAGCTGTCCGCATAGCTGGGAGGAGGTGAAGACGCCAGCGTGACCGCATTTGCATCACCAGGGTTGCGCAGAAAGGAGGAGAAAGAAGGCTGTGGTGAGAGACAAGGAGAAATGCAAGATGATGTGGGCGCTCGTTGCTTTGCTCGACCAAGCGAGCCAGGGACTCTCAGTCTCCTTCCCCGGATTTCATGTAGATGAACTTGCAACGCGCGCTAAAAGTTAGGCAAGCTTAGGGCTTCAGCCTCACCTTACAGACTAACATTTCTTCGTTGTTCAATACTACGATACTCATCAAAGCAAAGCCTTTCTGGGTCTCTAACCGTAGGATCTCAAGGGAGGGACAGAGTCTGATGCTCTCACCACAGCGTCAATGGCGACCTCTACTCTCCTTCCTCTACCCTGAAACATGTCGATCGTCTGCTCGTTTACTCCCACTCCCAAGGAATACGCAAAGAACATACGCCAGTAAGAGCAAGAGTATGAAGGTTCAAAGACAGGAAAAATCCCAGAGTGCTCAACTGAAAGGCGATGTGGGCCTTCTGGATGGCAAGTGGTCTTACTGCATCAACCTCACATCAAAGATCGATCTGATGGCAAGTAGGACACTTTATCATGCCAACCGGCTCCAGAAAACCCTCTCTAATTTCCGAGCCCACACGACGGATGGCTTTGGAATGGTACTGGTTCAAGTGTAAATGGCAGAGCTTCACGATGTGCGCATTTACTTCCACCCATTGCCCGAGCATTGGTGTAACTTACTATATTTTTGATCCAGGCTCACATATTACAAATTCTTTTCGAAAGGACGACTCTGGGAAAGTAGACCGTGGCCAAAATTACATCGTCGAAAATTAGCTGCTCTGGCAAAAGTCAAGCACGGTCAAATGTATAACGCTTTCGCAGAGTAAGGCGCCCAAGTGTACCACAGTGCCACGCAGGTAACATTAACCACGAAATCTTAGGGGCGACACCGATTCTCTCAAGTCCATCTGTCTCGATGGCGTCCTAGCCTTGTTTCGTGCTCGCATAAATTCTCGCCCGCGCGAGGAAAGTATGCGCTGGACGCTGCACGAATACATTGGCTCTCCTCGTATTGTCAGTACGAGGATAGCGCAACTGCCAGATATGTCTAAGTCGGCTATTTTTCAGGCGGTTGTCAAAATTAAATCGATTCAGAGTCTACAGAGGGTTCTAAAAGGAAAGGGGGAGGCAGAGGACACAATCATCGACGGCTCAGGTAGCGAGAGGAAACAAATGGTCGAGTATCTTGTGCTACAAAGGACGATGCTGAAGGGAATAGAAAACCCATGGATGATATGGGGAACGACAGAGGAGACAAAAGTGGAAGATGTGCTAGAAGATGACAAACAAATAAGTTCGCCGACGTAGAGAGTAAGGATAAGTCATGCGTTCAGCTATATGTATATATCCGAGTCCATACACAAAACCAATCGCGTCTCCATATCGGAATCAACTTTGCACATCGACCGCCAAATGCTTGTTCTTCTCCTTTACAAGTAATTCGTCTTGAGAAAATCTTGCCAGCTTAGAAAAATTTGCCTTTCTGCGACGCTACCGTGAGCGTAGGTTCCGTAGGCTCATATTCCTCACGCTCCCCCTCGGCAAGCGAGGGTGGTGCTGGGGTATCATTAAGCGCTGGGTCTGAAGGCGGTGGCCGATCGAAAGCATCGAACCTATGCCCCTTTCTTTTCGCCTGGACCCACTGGAACGCAATGCGCAGTACGAACGCACCAGCAGCCCATAGCAAGCCTCCAACAGGTGCCGCGACAAAGGCCCCGAAGGCACTCCAATCATTGGAGTAAAGACCATTCTCTAGAAGCAGAAGGTAAGCGCCTTCGTGCGCATTGCCAAAGTAGATGGTACCAAAGATGAAGACGGTCAGTAAGCCACCAAGCCCTCCTATCACAACCTCGAAGCCGCGCCACCAGTAGCAGGCGTCGCTCAGTCCAATGACGAGCACTGGGATCGAGCTGGCGCTAACGAGATCGGATATCAGGTAGACCTGGAGGATATCTGGGCTCTTGAGCGCGACGACTACAACAGGGAAGATAATTAAAATGACAGCGCCTCTGATGTACCAAATGTTGAGCTTGTTTCGAAACAGGTCATTGCTCCCAGTCGATACCATGGCAGATTGAAAGCTGTCGAAAGCGGCAGTGCTGAGAGAGACAACCATTACCAGAATGATGCCAACAACCCATCCTGGTAGCTGCTCAAGCAGGAGGAAGAACGCAATATCACCATTTTGCGGCGGGGTACCTGGCCATGCCCCAGTCCACGCAGCCAGAAGCCCAGTAGCGCCGACGAGCCCGAGGATTAAAGTGACGGCGACCGTTGCAATGGAGGTTCCAAGGACCAGATCTTTGTCCGTCTTGCTAGCGAATGTGCGCATCCAAAATCCTGAGATGAAGAAGTCGTTGGTCAAAATTGCTACTGGGAGGATGTATATCAATTGCCAACCAAGCAGGCTGGATTTCAGGAGGCCGGACGAGTCGACGAGGCTTCGCTCAATCCTTGTTTCCACTCCCACAGTAATCACGCCGATGATCACTAGACCCACCACCATGGCACCTTGGATATTGTCTGTGACGAACGAGATGCGGAAACCGCCTAGAGCTATACGAATAGTGAATTGCGTTCCATGAAAGCTGCTTTGGTCTACTTACAGGTGTAGATGGTCGTCACGGCACATTCAACAATGACAGCTGGCAAGCCGTTGAGGCCTGTCAACGCATTGATTATCTGCTGGAGAGCTGACAGCTCTGCCACCATATATAGGAATAGGGTAATGAGACTGGAGCAAGCCATCAGCAAAGGCTCGTGTATCTCTACAGCATACCATTTACGTCAAAAGACTCAAATACAGCGCTGTCACAACGCCGTATCTTTGCCTTACCCATTCCGTAAGTACGAATCCTTCGGGACACTTCTTCCTAACGACAGGCCCAAGGAAGCCAAATACCAGCAACGGCAAAGATGAAGAGAGCGTATAGACAATCAGGCCCTGAACCCCAGCGATAGTAGATATTTCTGGATATGAGAACAAGATGCCAGAACCAAGGGCTATTAAGACGGTAAAACAGCGGACAGTCAGCATTCAATCCTATATGAGGGGAAGGTGGATAGCGGCAGCACGTTCCCCACGCAAGCGTTAACTTGATCGAGTATTTACGGTCTGCTCTCAGCTTCATGTAGATGAACCAGCATGGAACTCCCTACCCCCAATGTGTAGGGTTGGATCCATGATTTCGGTTCACGCACAATCCGCACCCGTAGTGAAGCCAAAAGCAATACCTACGCCTAAGGTTTCCTTCTCCAAAGCGCCCTTGCAGACAAGGATGTGGCGGTGGAAGGCCTCGGGACATAGGCATGCGTTGTTTCTGTAATATCGAACCTGGTCTGGATATCCATACCACGATTTCGTGTTTAATCACACCTGTACATATGCCCTAGCTCATTCTCGAGAGCATTGCCACTGCATTGGGAGCATCGCTGCCGCTTCACGCACCCAGACATGGATGCCAATGCACTCACCCGAAGCTATGAAGTTCAGGGCAAGAGGTATTGCTATGTATTAATCAGCCATGTCCATCCTACATATGCAAGATCCTTGTGATGGGAGCAGGGCATGCTGATCCCCTTGTGCTTCCTTTCATGCGCGTGCTCTGCCTAACCTTTCTGTGTCCGATTTGTAGCCAGAAATTGTGACTTGGACTGATGTCTCCAGTACCAAGCAATATACAAGCCCGAGACCCTGCATTGTAAAACACGGAGACTGTTAGCACTCGCAGGCGTAGACATGCGTGAGGGGTGTGTGAGGTCGCACGAACAGGAAAGCTCCGTAGGTTAGATAGATTATGGCATTCGATGCCTGGAACGAGGGTTGGCCCATTGGGAAGCCTAACAGCTTTACTATGAGGAATTAATTCTATCGACCTCGATGAAGATGTTGTGTTTTGAACGTTCTGCAATTCCGTTATGATCCGCTCTCAACAGAGTTTTCTTATCAGTGGTGATCGCGATAAGTGTGGTTCCTGAGCCAACGTACGGCGTCTGTATCATCAATACCTCTTCCGCCCAATTTGCGACGGGTGAGTTGTATGAAAAGGAGCGCGTTCCCTAACATGCCGAGATCGTGAATCGACATGCGTCGCAGCTGTGGAAGAACAAGTGAATTAAGCAAATTAGACACAATTAATTGGTTTTAATGTCTCTTGCAATTGTATGTGGGAAGCTATGATGATCTATATGACTGCTATTTCTTATGATGGTTTCGACAAGTATGATCTCGAGCAATGTTCGTGCGTAGATGAGAAAAATGAAGAAAAGAATACTTTTGTTGAACAAATCTTTTGTAGGTCTCGAAGATCCTCTACCACTTGACGAAGCCATGAAGGAGCCTTGCGAAGTAATTTTAGAAGCGCAGGAAACAGGGTAGTCTGTCTACTCTGAGGTGGTGTCAGCAAGGTTGACAAAGATGCAGCAACCAAAGTGAAGACTTACCTTGATATTGGAATTATCCGAAACAAGTCATATCGAATAAAGCTCCTAACTCTAGCCAGCAATTGCAATGCTCCATAGGTATACCAGCTCGAGACGAGCACGATATCCAGGGTCAAAGCTAGTATGTGTCGAAGAGTTTCGGATAATGAAGGGAAAAAACTAAGAACATGCATGGTGTTGATCGCTGGTGGGGATTCGCAACAGTGAGTAATATAACGCATTTCCGTCGGGAAGAGTGTGAGTCTTTGACAAAGGCGTATCTGGGCGATGTTCCGCAACATCTCGTGGAGAGTCCACTTTGGTATGGCTAGCGAGCCTAGTGGTCACCGTCGGCGTTGTCGCTACCATTGTTGGCAAGAGGCCACTCGTATGATGACTGGTATAAAGACTGCTGCTGGGCTGGGACCTGAGCTGGGACCTGAGTTTGGATTGGAGCTTGGATCGGAGCTTGGATCTGACTGTAGAGATATGGGTCTGGAATGCCAGTCTGCTGAAATTGACCCATTGACGGAGTCATGAAGCTACTGCCTTGAGGTTGGTTGACCATGGGCGCGTTGTTGCCAGGATATTGTCCGAATGTAGGTGGGCTGAGTGGAGAATAGTAGTACGGTGAAGGATATACTGGAGGGGGCAGGGTCTGCGTTCCAGCTTGAGCACGGCCAGCAATTACGCCCTGCTGATACGCAGACATCCCGATAGGAGAGCCTCCCATGACACGGGAGCGAGGGCTTCCACCGCGACGGTGGCCAGGATCAAGAGATTTTTTGAACTCAACGCGGAGAACGTTGTTCTCAAGAGTCACTCCCTGAGCCCCTTGAACAGCGTTCACGGCCATGTCTGGAACCAGAAATTCGATGAAGGCAAACATGTCGAGACCATAGACTATTGAGCGTCAACAACGTTCTTGCGCAAAGTACCATAATCAAGACCTACCAGAAGTTTTGCGAACGATCTCAATGTTTATAATTTGACCGAAATGCGTGAAAAGATGTCCGAGGCCGTCTACAGTGACGGTGTTTGGCAGATTACCCACAAAGATGAAGCACTGATCTCGTCTCCCCGGAGAAAACATGGTATGACTGGGGCTTGATCGCTGCATTGGAGATCCTGCTTGATATGTGTGAGCTGCTCCTCGGAAGCGACCACTCTCTGGAGTTGGTGGCTGCTCGAGTCGAAATTGAGGATGGTCACGGAGTCCCTTGATCTGGTTAGCCTAGATTAAGGAAGACTGTGGAATGATGCTTACTGCTTGGGCGTCGCGGCATTCGTCAAAGTACTTGTACTTCACCCAAATACCTTGTGGAAGACCGTACATGACCTGCTCAGTAGGCGAGCAGACCCAAACTTGCTCAAGGAGTCCATATCTCCCCATAATACTACGAGCTTCAGCCTCAGAGATTGGACCTCCAGTGACCCTCGAAAGGTACACTGAACCTGGAAGGAAAGGACATCAGATCGTGGAAGAGAGGTAAAGTAGCAAGCAGACGCCTAGACAGACTTACGATGCACTTTAGCAGCTTCTGCACGGCACGGACGGCCAGCAACCACCAGGCCTCGACCCTCTGTTATAGCCTTCTTGGCATCATCCGCATTCTATGACCGTCAGCCTCGCAGTTTCCTTTGCCCTAATGCCAGTGCTTACATGGTATTGAACAAAAGCAAAAGGCATGTTCTTGCCGTCACGCTTGACTTTGGTGAAGCAGTCACCGAACTGCATGAAGACAGTCTGCACATGGTGTTCGAGCTGATCTTCAGCCATAGTAGACACCAAGCTGCTGGCGTTCAGTCGCAGACTCC
Organism: Lecanoromycetidae sp. Uapishka_2; assembly: GCA_035521555.1. NCBI lineage: Eukaryota > Fungi > Ascomycota > Lecanoromycetes > Lecanoromycetidae sp. Uapishka_2. The sequence goes on from JASZXT010000265.1 coordinate 17,829, forward strand.
AGTGTTGGACAATTCTGAACTTACTTGGCAACAAAAACACAACCCTCTGGTAATAAGAATCTCTGAGCAGTGTCCCTGGAGACTGGGACTTTGGCACGACTATTGGGAGGACTGGAATCTTGACCGCCTGCACCTCCCTTACCAGGGGTGGAGAGATTACCGCCTGAGCTGGTCAGTGCAAGGATATGAGACAGAAGGTGTCGAAGGACTTACCTTGACGTGAAGAGCATTGCACCTCACGACTAGAACTGAATACATTGTCAGACTGCTGAGCAGAGTGACGCCACGTTGGACTATCTCGGATCATCTTCTGTTTATCGGAGCTTGGTGAGGAATTTGTGGACGGATTTCCGAAGACGTCGGCGAGCTTCCCTTGCTTGACAGGACTTAGAGAGGCTTGGCTCTGCAGACGGAGAAGCTCCTCGGGCTTCTTGGCTTGTTGGCCGCTCATTGGTGAGCCGGAGATGGTCTGGATAGCTGGGTCGATCTGGGCGGCTTGTAAAGATTGGATCAGGTCTGCTATGGGGTCTTGAGCCGGTCAGCATGGTTCACTATTTTCAGAAGACTTCGCAACAGGACAATCAGAAAGAGACAGAGCATGGTGGGTCAATGAAAATGATGATATTTCTAGTGATGAGAGCTACGCGTGAGGATTGAGGTGTCATGAATGGTCGTAACGCGATATGGCGATTGATAGACTTGAGGTGTGAGAGAGAGTGCCAGCATATATGAATGTATGCAGATACATGTACGAGAGAAAGAAGGTTGGAGGACGATAGAAGTTCAATGCTGGAGCAGGAGTGCCTGCAAATTGCTTTTTCAAAGGAATCGGAGAAGGCTGTGGTGGCAAGTCGAGAGACAGAGAGACCAAATGACCCGCCAAGGTAAAAGCACAAAAGGTTTGAAAGGAGATTCAGAGGGAAGATCAGTGGTGACTCACTGTGGCTAGCTGCGTCTTGTGGAGTTGCAGGTACGCTGCTGCCAATGGTGTCACCGTACGTGCTAGCTGGCGAGGGCTCATAGAGAGAAGCCTGCTTCAGCGTGGAGGCACCGTTCGCCTTTTCGTCGGATGACATGGCGATTTGTGATTCGAAATTGGTGGCTTGCTTGCCACCAGGCGTGGCTGGTGAATGCGACATAACGAATTGCAGTACAATGTGCTTTGAGCGTACTGTACGATTTATGAATGGAGAATATGTAAGGAGGCAAAGTAAGTCGTGTGGTGGAGTATTTTGTGCTGGTTTTTATGGGATTATCTGGAAGAAGAAAAGTGTGGAAGATGGAGGGAGAAAAATTTTTGGAGTGAAAAGAAGGCTGCCTGTATAGTAGTCCTCAAGCTCTAACCCGCGCTATTCCTCTGTTGGTCACCATCCTGTCACACCTTATACCCTGAAAAGTCTTCCGTTTAAGATGGACCTGATGCATTGGGTATATTTCGATAGTCGTCCTGGCGGTTGGCGGACACTAAGTGAAACCGAGCTTGGTTTTCCTTAGATATGGCCTAACGCGATGCCTTAGAAGACTGACCATGCTCAGACTACTTCAAGGGCCTATTATAGGGCGATTCAAGCATACTATGGCCCGACATCCGAACGATGATCCGAGTACTGTGTTCATCGGAATGGGTTTGGGCTTCTTCTATTATCATGTAGGAACAGGAACGGAGATCAAAAGAACCCAGGAGTGCTTGAGCATACTGTGCAATAATCTACAGGGCTTCGAAGAAAAGAAATCATGATGTTCTAAGTGCTTCACTGCATATTGTGCAAGATAGAGGGCCAATCGTGTGCGTCTTCTTATCTGTTCAATCGTGTGTAAATGCTTTGAGCGAAATGAACCGAGAAGATGTCAATTCACTGCCTAGGCTCCCTCCGAAGGTTGATCTGCAAGTCTGAAGACGAGAGTATCGCACGATCGGATTCCTTGTTCCTGGTGCGTTCTTTTTCTTCACCAGATTGCTTGACTGCCTCTTTTTGGTTTGAATCAAGATCTAGGGTTTATCATATATTGACGTACATGAACCCTGTTGGCATCAACGTGACTCACAAGTCCCAACTTCAGAAATTAATAGAGCAGTCTCTGAAATAAGGTGAAGTATTGCGTACCTACTGAACCCTGTTCCTGGCCTTCCGCTTCTCTGTCACGCTTTCAATCGCTCGAAGAGTAATATGAGCACTCAGAGCATTTACCTTTCCTCTTTGTCATCATGCTACACTAATAAGTATGATTCAACGTATGAAACGAAGGTGTTATCGTTCGCTATGTATAATCAACCAGAATTTGTTACATTTTGTCTCAAGATAATAATGATTTACAACCGATTAACACCTAAGCAAAGAAGATCACAAGCCTGTAGACAGACACCCACTCTCAAGTGCTTGCTTACTATTTGTCAAGTATCTGTATGTTACATAAAGCTCGATATGAGGCATAAGAAAGCCAGAAGGATCTATCAAGGCCACAATTAGATTGCGATGATTTCTCGCACTTCTGGCCGCAAGACCATGTTAGTAGATGCCTTAAACACAGTTTATCTTCTTACAATCACGGCATACCAATTTAAGCATTATTGTCAACCCTTAACATTTGCACAGCTTGAAGACAAGGCTGAAGCATACTACTATCTTTATTAGATCCGGCTACTAAAGATAGTAGTACTAAGAAAGAAGGTTTCGGTTCGGGACCGGGCCGCTACCGATATCCTTCAGCCATGAGATGTACCAAGATGTGATAATCAATCAGTAGTGCATGAATTCCTTGGAAACATCCACCACATGATAAGATTACAAGTTGCAGTGGCCTGTGCAAAACATGCGAGGTTCGTCGCGACTTCTTGCTCCAGGATTTGCAAAGCGCAGTCTGGATGAGCTGAAACGATTTACCAAGATCGGTGAGTTTTGTTGTTGATCACAGTGGTTTCTTGTGACCACGGCAGAGCTAATGTCTAGCCTCCACAGCGTTGACTCAAGAAGGTCTGAGAACACCTACCGCACCTTACTCTCTTCTCGACTTCTCCGACCCTGACACTATTTCAACATGTAAAACCATGTCGGACGCAGACATTGGGGGGTTCTCGAGCGCAGTGCTTGAGCAGCTATCTGAGACCAAGTCAAAGCCAGCATATGCTAGATTTCATGGAGCTATATCCACGGACCTTCCAAGAAATCGACCTCAGGTTCAGCGCACAGGCTATGCAGGTTGGCGAAACAAGGATCGAGCCGCCACAATATTCGGGAAGAGTCTTTGGGATTTAGATTCATATGCATATCTTGCGCTGAGAGTGAAGTCGGACGGGAGAAAGTACTTTGTCAATATACAGACAGAGTCCATAGTGTACACCGATCTCCATCAGCACCGATTGCACACTCGAAAACCTGGAGAGTGGGAGACTGTCGTCATTGAACTCAATGCATTTGTTCGAACAAATCATGGCGAAGTGGTGGAGCCGCAGGCCGAGATGATGAGACAGAAGATTCGTACGATAGGCGTCAGTTTAACGGACAGAGTCCCAGGCCCATTTGAACTTTCCATTGGTAGGATTTGGGCCTCCAATGGGCTACATCATGAGGGAAATGCGGCTTACGAGGGTCATGACATATCGTCATAAATTCGGGTTTTTGAACAGGGATCGCACCCGCTTGCTCTGCCAGCATGTACTCCAATTAGCAAGTGTAGCTGGTATACTGCTTTCGTGCTTTGGCGGTGAGATCATCACTTCGACTGAGAGCGGCTGACAAGGAATCTCCGCTGGTTTTACACTACTGTCATGGAAAATTCGATTAACAATTGTTTGGCTATACTGAGTACGCTCTGTGCTCAGCATTGCCTCTGTAATGGACTTGCTCTTGCTTTGACATGGCTTGTGCATTACGGTTCCATACGCTGTGGAATACGCATACCTTTTCGAAGCGATGAAAGGGTTCGTCAAATTGTCAAGGCCGCTTCGTAGCCTGTTCTCAACCGAAACAGTGGCTTGGTGGAGGCTTCATACAGGCTGGCAGTGCTGGACGACCAGCGAAGTGTACATCTTCAAACCCTAATGTAGCCGTTACGTAGCTACATATTAGGAGAACATATGCTCAATTTCTCGCAAATAATATTAAAAGGCCCAGTAAACCGAAAGTTCTACATTTCTTGGTCCGCAGTATTTGGCTTGGCGTTCTGCCATGCAAAATTTCTGTCTTCTATAATTCCCTATTCATGCTTTGCACTATGGTCATTGTGCGACTTCTATCGATATCGATACCATGAGGGTCTCCCGACTCGTCTATCCCGTAGAATGTCGCGATATCTGACGTCCTCGAGGATCGCGCTACTTGCGTTGATCTCGCTGTATACAGAATCTGTAATACCATCAGCAGCAACCATCCCAATCTTGTCATTTCTTGCCTCTCACGTTCTTTCCATTAATTCGACAGCTTCGCGGGAAACGCCTTCTGTGAAATGGAATGACAGTGCCCTGGTTATTGAGGATTTCCAGAAAGCAACTGTCAGTCACGTTTCAGGCATTCCAGGGCGGACCGTCTGGGACCTATTACTTCAGAAACTATGGAAGATCAACTCATTGGACGCGTTGCACGTTTTTTTTGATACTCTCTCATTGTTACTTCAAAGAACGCCTGAAGAGCAACAGAATGAGGCAGAGAATGGCATCGACACAAACCCAAATCGCATGCTGCTATCTCGAGTCTCTCCGCTAGGGTCTTTTATCCGCAGAGCCCAACTCGAGTTTACAAGGCTTCAATTTCATGATTGGGTTGCCCTCTGGAAAGGCTTTGTTGCTTTTCGAACTCCTACATTTTCACAATGGAAGAAAAGAAATCTGACCGCGGGGAATACCAGCTTTGACGCGAATCTTCAAGAAGATCATCTTGAATTTGGTGATAAATTGATCGATGTCATCTACGGGAAGCCCAATGACGTTGCTCGCTTTGAAGTGAGTGTCAGTATGGAGGATGTGGAGACGCTTTTAGGGTACCAGGTCGATCAAATGCAGAGTACGCCGACCTCTGTGCTCAGGCGTCTTAGTTGTATATACTGAACATTTTGTAGGAATGGGAAATCGACTATCGCAAGGCATGCAGGAGCAGTTTCGTAGAATGGTTGAGACAGGCGTTACGATTCCCAGCCTATCCCACTATGTCAAGTGGGTCAAGATTCCATGGCAAATTTTATACCACTGATACCTTCAACAACAGGTTCCTGGATTCGTGGAAGGCTGGTGATTATCCGTCGTCCTTTGACAGTCTGCATCGCTACTTTGATTACACAATGCACAATCGTGACCGTACGTTCTATCAATACGCTCTACTAAATCTTGCAATCCTTCATGCAGACTTTGGTTGCTACTCGGAGGCCGTAGCTGCTATGCAAGAAACGATTTCTACTGCAAGGGAGAATAATGACATGGGTTGTCTGAACTACAGCCTGAGCTGGCTATATCATTTTGGCAAAGCCCATCCTGGATACGTCGAGGAAGTACAGAGGAAGGGCGTTCTCGGTACAGACAAGGAGGCTTTGGTGTTTCTCAAGGCGAAAGCCAAGGAGACAAGCATGTGGAGTCTTCTAAGCACATGTCTGCTCAGTGAGGCCAAATTGGCGCTCAGCAATGTACGGAAACCCTCCGGTTGAGGCCCAGTCGCTGCGAGAATCAAACTAACGAGGCTTTTGTTCAGGGTGACAGTGTGGCTTATGCTTTTGAGGGCATCCTAAAATCTTCACATCTCAATGTCATGAAGAATGTCACCAACGCAATTGGCAGCCAGATGTCGATGCAATCATCTGCATTTGGTAGACTGGGTACGCCCAAAAGTCTCAGAAGCTCAATTGAAGGTTACTGATGCTGGATGTGGTTCAGGCGTGACTTGTCAGTCGTGGCTGTCTGGAGAAATCTTTCTTCAATGCTACGTCAAGGATTCTCCTGTCGAGGACATTGTGCATGCTGTTTGTAAGGCTGCTTTCTTGGTAGGAAGGCCCGTGCTTCCAGCTTCATTATATTCTGATTGAAATGTGTAGCTTTCGCAAAAGGGACGATATGAGGAAGCAATTGCTCGTATGGAAGAGGTTGATGAAGAGACCCTAAGACCACTCAGGTACACCCAGTACTGGACAGCCAACCTGGGCCTTTTGAAACTACGAAGGCATCTCCATCGGTACGTTATTTATGAGGCCGTCTCGCCATCGCTGACAGGTCGCAGGGATAACCTCATCGCTGCTGAGCACGTCTTATCCAAGCTCCGAGCGCCTTTGAATGTAAGTCAAGACTTGCTCTTCAGCGTTACAATCTTGGAGATAGATCTAGTGGTACGGCGTGGAGACTACTCCGAAGCCATGAGGATACTGGAACGTCTCGCCACGAAAATTAACGACGATGAGGCGGACATCTACCAACGTATCAAAGTGATGACGTTGAAAGCACGAATTCATGACAAAGCAGGCATACCGCAGAAAGGGTTTTCTGTCGCCTTACGCGCTGCAAGCCTCGCCCATCGAGCCAGGCTGTTACCGGCGCTCTGGGAAGCGGTCGGTGCAATCAGCGCGGTCTTGATCAGTCTCAAAGAGTACAATGCGGTCGCAAAGCTCCTAGAGAGCATCATGCCGCAGGTTCTTGAATGCGAGGACTGCAATCTATCAGCACAGATTTTCTCATTGCTAGCGGACGCCCACATGGGATTGGCTGGCGAGTCAAAGCCTGAGACGCAACACAGAAAGGAACAGATGACGAAGGCACTAGATAATATTGACAGGTCTTTTGATGAATTCTCGAGGATAGAGGACATCAAAGGTCAGTGTGAGATGATGGCAAAGAAAGCCACAATCATGCACTTGAACGGCGATCCTGTTCTTGCAAATGACTGCGCCGCAAAATATCTAGACATCAAAAGAGCTGCGAAGGATCGACTCTGACTCCAGGCTTAGGCTGAGGCTTTAGGCCGAGGCTTGCCATTAGCTCCTTAGCCCTTTAAATAACAGTCAGCTTTTGGTCTATAGAGGCTCTCGCTCGCCGTCCATTACCCATCAACATGCAACGTCCAAGGGCAGAGGTAGATTGATTTGCGAATACAATTAGACAGCGAACAGTGATCACGATGGTGCTCCATTGGTCATAGGTCTAAGAATTGTAATGACCACGCAGCACCAGGACATTCAGGTCTCCTCTTCACCAGATCCCACCAAGCTCTTCCGGCTCGTATGACCGTCTCCAGCATTCACACCTACCCTTCTTACTCTTACGCATCTTTGTCGTGGTAATTGACCTTGGGATTCCAACTAGAATCGAACTGTCAGCGTTTGCACATACGTATCCTCCAAAAAGCGAAACCAAATGATCTCTGACGAGAAGCTTCTTCCAAAAGTGGTCAAGCCTTGTTGGTCGGCCCAAAAACGTTAAACATCCGTAGCCGTTCTCGAGTCTTTGTATTAAACCATGAAAGAGAGAAGCCGCTTACAAGAGAGTCTGGTCATCGCAACACATATCAATTAGCCAAAACAGTATGAGTTGGCCATATTTGGCACGACTGACCTTATCCCCATCGCCCCAAGGATAGGCCTTTGTGCGTATGTTCATGTAAGGATATTGCACTCTTTCTTCTAGCGGCGGCATATGTTCCCAGTGTTCCCAATGCTCGTCCCAGAGATTCTTGGCGTTCAGTGATCCTATTAGAAGAGCTGGAATGACAATGCTATTGTCTGTAAGCCTCTGGTGTCCTTTGACCCCAACATTCGCGGAGTCATACTAGATGCAGAGTTTCCGCCATAGGTCTGGGTCCAAGAAATCAGTGCACAATGACAATTTTATCGGTAATATGGGAAGGGCGTACCTGCAGATGCCGCAGCGTGCTGCTTGACAGCTAGTCGCTCTCTGTTGAATGCGTTGTCCATTGGGCCCACGAGCTTGGTTGGCTCGTTACTTGCGAAGCGTCGCTGAAAGGTGTGGCGCAAGACAGGACTTTGCAACTGCCTCGAGGCAATTTGCGACGTACGCAGAGTTGATATTCGTTGAAGCATCGTGAATCTATTATGGCTCCGGTTGTCCCAATATGTACATTTAAAAGTGGTGGTAGTGATTCGGGCCCTGCAGTCGAACATGAAAGCTGTAGGGCTGAGCGCAACAACGTCACGTCTGTAAGGTATATCCTCGCGTTTATGCTTCACTACGAGGCAACGTGACTTTGATGGAGACTATGTAGCTACTGCATGGAATTCCTCAATCTTCGTCTCAGCTTATGAAAGCTATGATGCGTAGGCAAAGGACGTCGGCATTATGGGTCTGCGTATAACGACGTGGAATGGTATTGGTTTTCCCAGAGTAAGCATTGAGGGCTCCCTACTAATTACGAGGCACAGTCAATGGTATACGGTATGTGATGCCAAAATGCTCGCTTCACTTGTTCGAAAATCGCAATTCCCGAAAGGACATCCCCGGAGATGCTCTTGCTGAGATGCGATGAACAGGAATCCATTCGGATACCAGCCATGGAGAGACAAGCGTTCCTTTGCTGTGAGCTTCGGCGCCACCTTACAGTCGAAGATGCATGCTAATAGCACAAGGCCATGTTCGACATCCTCGAGGCAGACATTGTGATTTTTCAGGAAACCAAGATTCAACGCAAGGACCTCTCCGATGATATGGTACTCGTACCAGGATGGGACTGCTACTTCAGCCTTCCTCGACACAAAAAGGGTGAGGGCCTAAGCCCTGAGCTGTGAGGATACCTTCTGACCGCATCCAGGCTATTCCGGCGTGGTCATATATACCAGACAATCGGTCTGTGCCCCAATTCGCGCTGAAGAAGGCATTACCGGTATACTCTGCCCGCCCAATTCCTCTACAAGCTTCGCGGACCTGCCTGGAGAGCTCCAAATCGGGGGCTACCCTACGCCTGCACAATTATCGGCTTCTGTCATTGATGCCACAACACTCGACTCCGAAGGTCGATGTGTGATTCTGGAGTTTCCAGCCTTCGTCATTCTAGGGGTCTACAGTCCAGCGAACCGTGACGAAACTAGGGACGAATTTCGGCTTGGCTTTCTTGACGTTCTAGATGCTCGAATTCGAAATCTGATCGCAATGGGAAAAAATGTCTTTCTCACGGGCGATTTGAATATATCTAGGGAGGAGCTCGATGCTGCGAACGCAGAAGCATCAATGCGAAAGCAAGGCTTGACGGGTCTGGAGTTCGTTTCAACACCTGCTCGACGACTATTCAACCAAATGCTCGAGGGTGGCAAAGTCTTCGGGGAGCGGGACGAGGGAAAAGAGAATCCTGTCATGTGGGATATCTGTCGAGCCTTCCATACTGGCCGCAAAGGAATGTTTACATGCTGGGAGCAGAAGGTCAACGCCAGGCCTGCCAATTGTGGGTCTAGAATTGATTACGTGCTCTGTAGTCTGGCGATGAAAGACTGGTTCTTAGATGCGAATATCCAAGAGGGCCTTATGGTACTGCACTTCATCTATCTCCCGTAGGCTAGTGCTGACGCAGGTGTAGGGTTCTGATCACTGCCCTGTTTATGCAATAATTAAAGACAGCATAATCATTGATGGAGAGGAGCGTGACGTGCTGGATGTCATAAATCCACCAGGCATGTTCGTGAATGGCAAACGGCAGAGAGAATACTCTGCAATCAACGATCCTCTACCCTTGTCTGGCAAGCTCATACCAGATTTTTTCGGTCGGAGGAACATCCGCGACATGTTCGCGCGCAAGCCGTCTCTTCAGCAATCGCGGAGCATGGACGTCCCTAGCAAAGAAATGGAAGACCTTGGTACGGGAAAACCGAGCGAGAAGAGCCTGGAAAATGAGCTGTCAGTTGCAGTATCGGCCTCAGCTTCAACCCAATCGACGGCTGTGCCTGTGACCTCAGAAACTTCTCCTACGGTAACGGGCAAGAAGCGGTCCGTGACCGAAGCACCTTCTAGCAAAGGCTCGAAACGTTCCAAGTCTGGGTCCGCAGCGGCAGCGCTAACCCCAGCAGTAGCCAAGGGCCAGCAAAGTCTGAAAGGTTTCTTCAAACCGAAATCCCTTCCTTTCGTCGCATTGCAGGAGGTTGGACTGGTCAAGGAGGACGACAATGCTGATGTTGCGATTCTCGAATCAACTGCCGAGAGTCTGGACAATAAGCAGTCTCCAGCGACTTTCGATGGAGCTGCCAGCTTACCGAGCTCTACTCACAGTACACCAGGCGTCGTGACTACGCCACCAAGGATGAAGGGTTTATCGTCGAAGGCCAATTCGCCATTGTCTGCTCGCAACACTGGCAACGTTCACGATCCCATCGAGAGCAAGGAGTCCTGGTCGAAGCTATTCACGAAGCCAGCGGCGCCTCGATGCGAAGGCCATGACGAGCCATGTATCACACTCCTGACCAAGAAGCCGGGCATGAATCTCGGGAGATCCTTCTGGATGTGCTCACGTCCGCTGGGTCCGAGCGGAGGCAAAGAGAAGAATACGCAATGGCGGTGCCAGACATTCATATGGTGCAGCGACTGGAACTCGAATACAGCACATGGTGGATGAGTGGCTCTACGAGCTGTTGGTCTTATCAATTACAAAGCTTGAAACCTCCCAGGCGCGGTCCTGTGAGAGCTCCAAGGTGGATTGGAAGAATGTCGCCGAAACTTAGCACTTTTTTATAGAAAGCAACGGTGAGGCTAGTCTAGAAGGACACGAGCAAGTGTCGTTAACGGAAGCTACGTATGAGAAGAGGGGAGACGGAGATGATGGTGCTCTCTTGGCTCTTTGGGCGGAGGACATGGAAGAGCTCATTGCCTATGCGCACTTGGGCCCAAGGCCGTCCAGAGCGCATAGTCTTTGGCTGGCAGAAGATATTGTGTAAGGTGGACAGGCTTGATTGGTGGAAACTAAGGTACCCAGACTACAACATGGGTAAGAAAGTGTTAATCTTCGCTACCACCCCGTGTTCGCATAATGCTGCTGTGACCAGAGGTGTCTCTCTTCTTGTTACTCTGCATGTGTTGAAAGGTATCAGCGACAGTAAGATATCCTCCACCTTTTGCGGTCTCAATGCAAATTTGACTGTGTGAGAGATATGAAAGTGTCGTAGGGCTGTCCAGAAAAGGGGAGGCTGGTCTTCACTTCCATTCCATTCGATTTGCCACCTCAGCTTTGGTGAAGTTAAGGTTGGGTGGTGGGGAGGCTGGGAAGTAGGATGGCTGGGAAAAAGCTGGATCGGGTAAGGGTCCCGTTTTCATGTTTCGGAAGAAAAAGAGGAGGCTGGCACTCATTCCAAATCCTGAATTGCCACCACTAGGTTCACTTTGCATTCTGCGAGAAGCGACAAAATGTCATGGGAATGTTGGAGATCTGCTTTAGGAAAGGCATGTCTTGGACGGGGGGAATGTGGAGAAACATGTTGGGTTTCTTTGATTTGCTATTTACCTTCCGACGCTATCTACAATTGACGCCCATGAACAAATGAAAACGCTGTCAGTCGCGTATGTGAGTGCGCTGTGCGCCGATGCTCCAGCATTGCACTGGCATGTTGGACACATGTCAGTGGGGGCTAGAGTAGAAGAGCATCAGAAATTGTCCATACGTTGAAGCTCGGCGTCAAAATTAGATTCCTGCTGTTGATCGAATTGGAATGTAAATGCATCGATGTCGTCCTTCGTGACCGAGTCCATGTCGAACATGTTCAGCTCGTTGGATAATTCCTCATCTGTCATGAAGGGGTTGAAGTTGTGCATGCTAGAATAGTAGTTGCTGTCGTTCTGCGCCTCTTCTGTAGGCTCGTCGTAGATTACTGGAGGCGTGGACTCAATGATCCCAGTGACAATTGGATTGTTGATTTGAGGAACGGAGTTATTGTACTGCTCCAGCATGGCCGCAAGTGCATTGTCATCCATGTCTTCATCACCAAGCTCCAATTCCACATTACCACCAAGGGTTCTGGTGAGCTCTGGGGCAGATGGTGCGGCCTCACTGCTAGTGGAAGCAGTCTTTGTCTCGGCGAAGGTCGGACTGAGGGGTGTCATGGACTTTGCACTGGCGAGAGCAGCAGCTTTGCGGCGAGTCATCCTTCGTTTCTTCTCACTTGGCTTCCTGGGTTGATAATGATAATCAGGATGCTCGTGGAGGTGTTTGGCTTTAATTTGTTTAGCCAGCTTGACGAATTGATTCTTGATGTCCTCGCGCTCGTTCTTCCATTGCGTCCCAAGGATGACCGCTAAAAAGTGTTAGCTTGAGTATGGCATAGAGATCTCAGCCACATACAGATCTGGTTATTATGAAGTTCTGGATTCTGAGCTTTGACGAGTGGGTGGTGATGTTGACGGTAGAGGATGAAGGCATTAGGTGGACGAGCGACCTTGGCTTGCTTTGAAGTCTTAGCCTTGGGCTTCTGGACTTCTGGCATGATGGTTTCGTGTCCAGAGGGATTGCGCGAAGGAGTGATTGTCACCAGTCCACGACTAGGATCATGGATGGTCGTCACTGGGGCTTGAATGAGGTAGCTAAAGTCGAAGTCAGCAATGTAGAATTCTCATGTCGAGTGCTTAGATCTCACCGAAAGCGAGTCGCAATAACTGCAATTCCATCGTCACCAATGATGTTGGCGATATTAGTAGCAATTGAAATGTCGTACCCGATGCCTGAGGTGATACGCTGAGCATGCGCTTGCCAGAGGCTATCGGTGAGTGCAGGAACAGGAACTTGCGAAACCAGCGCTGCCGCTGCCGCTGCGTTATTCATATTGCTTGAGGAGTGAAAATATCGAGGTGGGGTATTAAGTTCTGATTAAGTAGAAGAGAATTCGATGGGAAATGTGCGAGAACGATGCCGATCGTTGAAACAAGTAGACTTGGATCTAAGCTATACAAAGACTGAAAAGATGCTCGACGCACAGCGTTCGAAGGAATTGTTGCAAATGTGAGTGAGTATAAGTTTTGTAGGAGATGCTGAGAAGTTTTGGTTGTGGGTGATGTTTGTGAAGTGGTTCGGCGCTAGCCGGAAAAAAAAGGGGGGCTGGTGTTTCTTTGTTTACCGATTCACTTTCGCCGAGTGACTTACTCGCCGATGACTGCTTCGTCATGGGATGCATGCCAAGCTTTGCATATCGAGAATTCAGATCCTGCAACCTTAGATATCAACCACAATTTCATCATAAGTGGCCTGAGCAATCATGGCTGCTTTCGACTTCAAAACCTTAGTAGGGATGGCTCCAATTGCAGATGAAAATCCCGACACGAAGAAAGTAAGAGAGCTCAGTCAGAAAGCGAGAGTCTTGATCAGGAGCATACGCAAGATCTCGTCGAGCTGTATCAAGAGAAGAAAGCGTCGGCGAGTCAGTCACTTCCATGAGCCCATCAAGATGGCTCAGCGCGTAGTACTTCGTACGTACGGTCGTGTATCTGTCAGGAAGCTCGTGGGCATCCACCGAATGTTCAGGAACAATTCAACTAGAGCGACCAATATCCTGAGGTCGCCCTTGAAGAAATACCTGAGCACTGAGTTTTATTGTGCTGTTCGTGCCTCTTTTGAAGAGTAAGGCATAACACCTTTTCGAAGACTTGTACTTACAAGAGTCACTAGGCACATGAAAGTCACAGCTCAACTTACTGGCGCTTTTCCGCCTGACCCAGACCTCACTAGATCGACTCAAGAGCTTTTCGAGCAGTTCTATAAGGTCTCCAGAGAGCCGAATGACGCTGAACGTGAACTTCTCTCAGATGTCGCTCAGGTCGACGAAGAGGTCATCGATACCTGGTGTAAGTTGTGTTCCACCAATATAAAGCTTACATATAAATGACACACCGTCGAAGTTGTACTTAAGCACTTTCGCCTTCGCGCAGTACGCCATCTCAAACAGAGATTGAAGAGAGCCCTGAAGGAGATTGACGACCCACGATCGCCCACACAAATTTTCAGATTCTATAGGTTCAAAGCTCCAAAACCTTACTGGCGTCACTAGGCAATGGACGCAGGTACACGATCCACCAGTGCTAAAGATCTCCACTTCTCACTCAAGCTGACACTAGTCTAGGACAAAATGGAACAAAGCTAGGCGGTATATTGGTGTATCCATGCGATCTTCGATCATTTCTTGAAATTTAAGAGTAGTGACACTCCTTGTAAGATTTGTCCAAAGACTTAAGCCAAAGCAAAGGATCAGAGATCACCTACACAACTATTTTTGATGGCTGCAAGAAGTGCCTGATTTAAACATCCAAATCATTTTCCTGAACACTGGCCTCGGCTTAGAAATGATACGTTTCAATTCCAGTTTCCAGGCTACGAGAATCGGGACAAACCTATCTCTACGATCATTGATCTTCGCTCTTTCTTTTGCAAGAATGGCTCTTCCCAAAAAAAGACAAGATTTGATAAGGACAACGCTTGAGATGTAAATCTGTAATCCTGAGGAAAGCAATACGACCATGTTGATCATTCCTCGTAAGCTTCTCAGACCTTGGAAATGCGGCACATCATTACAGAATAGCTTCCCTCGGAATAAGTATCTTGATGACTTTTGTTACACAGCGACTCATGCCATGATCAATGGGAGCGATCAAATCTCGTGGAGGTGCCGCTTGTGCACATGCAGAAGTACAAAGACGCGGGGCCTGATCTTCGATATTGTCAGCCTCATTAACCCAAGTCAGGCGGTCAATGAGTTTGGTATTATGACCTGACCTAAGAGCGTGGTACTCCGAGCAATCGACTCTGCTGTCTCGAATAGCTCGTTCGTGTCTTTCAGCTGGAACCGCAACATCATTACATGATAGGATTCCATCATTTTCTTTGCATGAACGTCATTCACAATCCGTTATCGGCCAACCTCTATGGCGTCTGCAAGACGTGTAAGGCCAATCTACCATGGACGTCCTTCTTGATATTTGACGCCCATGCTTGCATTGCAACAAAAGCCATTGCCATTTTCTCTTGAGCAACACCTAACAACTCATGGCTGCGACAAATACCGAATGATACATATGAAGGCTATGTGCTTGCATTCATGATTCGGTCATTGGCAGAAGTCATTTTGTCACTATCAGAACACGGAGGCTTTATAAATATATTAGTCAATACAGACTCCAGGTCTGCCACTGTGGTCCTCGATCATCTAACACGACACGTCGCTGACGTGTATCATGTACGATCATTGAGCGGCGATCCTGTTTTCTTGTCCTTTTTTATGATGTCGAGTCCTTCCCCCCCACTTCCCCCAAC
>JASZXT010000266.1:0-32970 GCA_035521555.1 Lecanoromycetidae sp. Uapishka_2
CCCCTCCCTTCCCCCCATCAATCAAAACTCAATCTAACCACCCACCCTTAAGCACTACCACCACCGCCCAAGGCGTCGACTGCGCCCAAGGCTACACCACTCAAAACGGCCTCCCCATCACCTCCATCGACAGCTACACCGAAGGCACCATCCCCGCCTCCGCTTCCAACGCGTACGAATGCTGCGAAGCCTGTGTCAGCGAGGCTGGATGCGCCTACTCCATCTTCAACGATGGCACTTGCAACATCGCGTTGATTGGCTCTGGCTGCAATGTTGATACTGTGGCTGGTGTCTTCTATACGTCCAATGTTGGGGAGCCGGTTGGGGTGATCAATAATGGACCCTGTGGTTATCTCACTTTTGCTGGGAATAATGACAATTAGGGATGGCAGGTGTGTTTGGTTTTTCAGTGAATTCTTTTTTGGTGGTTTGCTGACTTTTGTGTAGTCGTGAATAGTATGGGCGGATGATTAGAAGCCTTACTGCTGTTATGAACTGTCGGTTCTTAGAAGTGTGGTAGATCGGAGAGCATTAGATTTGCGAAGGATGAGAAAAGCATGCGTCTTGTCCATGGTAGCTTAGAATAGATCAATCAATCTGTTCTACGCTGAAAGTTTTCCTGATGACTTGTAGTCTTGAGACAGCTCACAACGCGCCCGTAATTTCAGAAGAGCAGAAACACGAAGAAGCCTTTATACTACCATTGGACGACCAATTATCGTAGAACCGTGTAGATACATAAAGCTTCGTACAATTTTCCTGCGGATTTCGATTTACTACTGGACCGACCATGTTGACTTCATTCTCGATACGTGAAAGCGCTCGATTCTTTATGGCTGTGTGCTCAAGATCTTCAAAGAACACATCTGCAGTGTGCCTTGCGCCGAATATGTTAGGTACCAGGCCTGAATCATGATATTCAAGATGCAAATTCAACACTTCTTGTACAAACCTTCGTCGCTGAGCGACCACAAGCCTTGACTGTGATGTTTTTCCAACGTGATTCAGCCTCTAAATAACTTTCCAGGCCTTCACAAAGGGTATGTAGGAGTCTCTGCTAGTTGTATCGCGCCCAAGAACGCTTTCCAATGGATATCTGACTCTAATTCCTGACTCGTTAATGTTCGATGTTTGGCTTTGGACGTACGTCTGTATAGGATAATGCCTGTACGTCAGAAAAGGCATTTCTGTTCTCCAGCTCTGCAATCTTGGAACATTTTATTGAAGCAATCCTCACGAGATCCAAGAATCATCTTGCAGCTCCCTACTGCTTCCATGGCCTGAAAGGTTTGCCGATATCTATTCAGAAAGGGGCCAGGAGGCCCACACAGTATAGTCAATCGGGGAGTCTCGCTAAGCCAAGACGTACCAGCAATCAAACAAAACAAAGACAACGACTCCGTCTCTATTGTCTCGTTCATTGAAAAGGCTGAACAGCTAGATGCTGGGGGTTAGAATAGAAATGTATGTCTGAGTACCGACTATTATTTTGATATAGATACTCATCGAAAAGGTTATAGCGAGCAGATCCATCCCAGTCACAGGTTTGGCAACCACTCTCGCAGAGGCCCGATATCCCGCGCGTAGTTTCACGTGTGCGGAAACTTATGCAGCTGAACATTGAAAAAAGAAGCGTTTTCACGCATACAATGCTAGTGACGCTGGCGCAATGGAGCGGGACTTGTTTTGGGCTAGTCGAGAGATGGGTAAAAGAATGCATCAAGAAGTCGGACACACTCTGCGGTCGAACATAGGCGATTTTCAGGGTCGTAGCTTAAGTGGCTTCTTAAGAACTGGAGGTGATATTTTCATGACTTCCGAATTCCGCCGGTGTGAGCAAGACTTCTGGTCTAAAATCGTGCGAATCAGTAATCGCTAAAGTATCAGTGTGTTCTGCTGAGTCATGGCATCAAAACAGATAATGGGAAAATCAAAGCTAGGGTGTCGAATAAGGCAGTCTTTCTCGACTAGCCTGCATGATGTGTTGCTGTGGGATGGCAATGGAGAAGATCAAGTCAGGCTGACCAGTTGGACGTCAACGCATTACAAGGATTTTACCCCTTCTTCGTCTTACTTCTAGCGCAGCGGCACGTGATCGGTAAGAAACTAGAAAAGGAGGAAAACAACAGCAGTCCATGTGGAAGTGGAACAGGAACATTGACACTCGCGTCAATCTTCCTCCGGAGCCAATGCCTTTTCAAGATGTCAGATTCTGGAATGTTGATACAGATAAAGTCCACCGAAAAATATGTAGGCGGTGACAGGAAAGCGCGCAAGCAAGCTGCGGGTGACAAAGGCCACAAGGTAGTGCGTGAAATGTATCAACATATAAATCTTACTAGGTCTTCTTTTGGGGCATGACTTACGAAGTCTGAATCCTGTGCAACGCTGTTTGCCGCAGCTCTCGAGGTCAGCGTACATCTTGTCGACGATTCACTGTGTTGCGCAGTAGGTCAACTCGCAGTCGAAAATAAGCAGTATGACAAACTATCTGCCAGATTTGTAGTATGCATGGACACGATAAGAGTAAGTGATTTGGGTAAAATCATAATAATTTAGTTCCAGAATGTTACGTTGTTATCCTACGCTGCGTTGAGTCGCTACGCCAAGTCGCTACTATCAAACCACTGTCACCGCACCGCTACACGAAGTCGCCAGTCCCACATGATCATCTGCCACTCGTTGCTTTACACACTAGCTGTATCATGAGCCGGGAGGCGTATTGGCATTGACTACACTTGTATCGTTATTCTGGGTCCTTTGGACACTGAATTCATCGTGATTCGGTATAGGATGATCCCCCACAGGAGGACTCGGTGCAGTTTCAGCAGGTCCGTTCCAACAGGGGAATGCCGGACAAGGATAGGTGTTATAAAAAGAGCCATAGGTATTAGGACAGTACTGGCCATTGCCGCCAGGGAGGGCGTAGTATATTTCACCCAATGTTGACAAGTCTTTTGGGGGGATGCCTGGGTCGTTCTTGGTCGGGAAGAACTCGTATTTCAGGCAGTCGATGCGTCGTCTGCCACCCTGGCCATGACCAGAGGCGGGGAGAACGTTTCCCGTATGCGGAAGATTGCCTATGTTTGCCCCCAAGCCTGTGCTGCCGAGAACCTGGTACAGCATTTGGATTTTCGGATCAAGAGACATGGCGAAGTTCAAACCTGCGTGTTGACTCAGCGAAATGCCTCAGAATAAAGGTTGGCGAAAAATTGAGGGATAGAGGCTTTGTACTCACATCCTGAGTATATATTATATCCTTGAATGAAATCTGGGATGACGATGATTGCTCGATTGGATTCATAATACTCATCTTCCCGTTGGACGTTACTGCCCGGCAGCTTGGTATCCTATGATCAAGTGACTGATTTGATCGTCCAGAGGCTTTCATGTTCCTTATGCTTAGTTAGTCTTCCATGAAGTCGGATGAACCGATAAGAACTATCATCTAATTAATGACACACAGGTATCTTCGCATATCGTTCAGGATTCGAACTAGACGTATCCGGGTTATTTTCTGCCCGGTCCAGTTCAGTGACGGGCACAGACTGGGGTAATCCAGGGCAACAGTGGGCCTTAGCTTGGAGGCAGCCATTCGGGCAAGCGACTTAGGCCTCTGTCTAATCTACATATCGTCTCAACGATGAAGACGTTCTCCAAGCTAACATCGATCAAGAGTTTAAAGATGAGCGATAGTTGCCAGGAGATTGACGCTTCGATCTTTATCGAGCCGCAACACGCGACGTGGACAGCACAGATACCCAGAGCTTTGGAATCTCGACAGTACAATAAGTTGTACTATACTGTGTTGGTTCTGTTACTACTCACCTTTCAGATGCGAAAACCTCTATTCCAATTGATTTGAGGTACAAAAAGTGCCACCATGCTCTTGATCGCGTGCCTGGCTTGGGTCTATAGCAGCCAATGTAGGGTCTCAAAAGGAATGACTGACCATCTCAAAAGAGCAGCATAATCGATTGACCCTATCATCCCCTTTCTCACTGCGCCTTCTTCACTAAATTAGTCGAAGAGTGGTATGATGCATCATTTTCTTCATGAGAATAGTAGGAGGGTGGTGTGACGAAAGCGGGTGCCGTGGGATTGTTTCAAGGCTGTCAGCCTTTGCTGTAACCGAGATTGTCCCACTAGTCCACATTTGTACCCCCGCGTTTCAGCGCCCCCTGTATCCTCATGGTATCTTTTGCAAGCGAGATATCCTATTTCTCGACTACTGTATTCTGGCCGTTCGGGTCGAGATCTAGTTGCCTTTAGCCTCAGATTATCCTAGATCTATGATCCTCAAGGAAAAGAATAGTCCTCCTTGCTAGAATAGGGGGTTTCCAGGGCCTCTACCGTTTCATGCAAATGAGCCGCATGGATTGTCGGCGTTTACTACGTGTTCTGTCATGTAATCGTTCAATTGTCCCGTAAAAATGGGATGACTTATTGGTCAGCGGGCAGAGATGTACCCTGCTCCCGTCCCACAGGTGAGATTTGAAGGACGTGATGCCGAAGAGGAGGGGTATAAAAAATAGGCAGTCCCCAGTCGCAGGACGAATGCAACCTCAATAGCTTTCAAGATTTCTCCATTCATTTGAACATTGTAGCAGTCAGGTACTTGCTGCGTCCTGTCATTCTCATTGCATAACACTCTTTTTCCAATTTATCAAGACTTCTGCAATCAAGAGTCCAAAATGAAGTTCACAATTACCCTCATTGCAGCAGCTGCACTACTTATTCCGGCCATGGCAGCCCCTACAAAGACTGTTGAAAAGCGTGCCGATGAATGCGGTCTCTGGGACTCTGTGTCAACTGGTAGCTACTCTGTTTACAACAATCTGTGGGGCTATCAGTCTGGATCTGGCTCCCAATGCTTTGGCGTCGATGGCCTTAGTGGGACCACGCTGAAGTGGCACACCACGTAAGCTTCACCCCGCGCCTTTGTATGTCTGTATTCGAACTGAAAGATGACACAGCTGGTCTTGGGCAAACAATGCCACCAGCGTCAAATCCTACGCCAACGCTGTCGTGACCCCAGAAGCTTCACCTCTCTCAAAAATCTCTTCAATCCCATCAACATGGTCATACACCCAGACCGGTTCCAATCTTGTTGCCGACATCAGCTATGATATGTTTACCTCGTCTACCTTCGGTGGGGCCCATCAATATGAAGTCATGGTCTGGCTCGCAGCTCTCGGTGGCGCCAACCCTATCTCCACTAGCTACAACGCGCAAGGTGCCGTACCCGTCGCGACTGGCTTGACCATTACTGGGCCTTCTGGTACCAAATGGAATCTATACAAGGGGCCAAATGGTGACACAACTGTCTTCTCATTCGTTGTGCAAAGCGAGGTCACGAACTTCAGTGGTGACTTGAAGGCTTTTTTCAACTATCTTGAAGCTAATCAAGGATTGCCGAGCAGTCAGTACATTCAGACAATCGGCGCCGGTACTGAGCCCTTCACGTAAGTCAATCTTTCTTGCCTTGAGAAAATTGTTGAGAATAGAAAGCTGACTGTCATGCAGTGGCTCAAATGCCAAGCTCACCGTCACTGGCTACAGCACCACTATCAACTACAGCTGAACATTCTCGCCTTGCTTTCATATCTCTTCGAATACTAAATTTACCTTCTTGTATATACGTTGCTAAAGCTTTCACTATTTATCTGGATATCAGAGAATCTTCCGATTCTAGACATGTGATTAGTCGTATCAAAGCTTCATTCGTGCAAATTTTTTCCTGTCCCAAGATATGTAGATTCAATTCCAGTGCCAAAGGTGCTTCCCGCTCTCAAGTGCATCATATAAGAACGGTGAGATGGCCAAATATTCTTAGCGTTTTTCTTTCGAGTCTCCGCACACCCATCACGTGACAGGGCGTCATTGTCGCGCTTATGGGGTGCTTGGCAGAAGACATTTTTGCTCCTTCTGTGACAGTCCACCATTCATCTAATTTCCCCTGACAAGAAGAACAAAAAGAGAAGAAATGAAACTCTCCTTTGTTCCCCTTCCATCACTGACACATACAACTGTTGGTCACTAGCGTTAACCCCCCGTGCCAAGAATGTTGCAAATCCTAAAATGACGAATGTGGGGCAAAGTTTCCGCCTTGGTCCCGCAAGGTAGTTCCATTGCTTCCCCCGCAATGCATGTAGACGACTTGCGCTCCCTTTATCCACATATTCCAGTCCCAGTAGTCATCGTACAGCATGGGAGACGACGACAACAAGCCGACACGCCTGCAGGGTAGTAGACCCGATAGGGTTCGTTTGATCGTCCTTGTGTATAGGAAACAGGGAATGAGTTTTGAGGATTTCCAGAATGCTTGGTACGTAGGTCGGTTCGACGACATCTTGTCTGTCGATCTCGCGATTGAATTTTGAGATGTCGAGGAGAAAATTAGTGCTAATTCCAATGACCAATCTTGTAGGCGCGATGACTTCGCCCCGGTCTTTGCTGCGTTACCGATTGTCAAGAAGAATTTGCTTACTTATGAGCAAGTACGTTTAGATCACCGTCGTCAGGAGAAGCTTTATCATCCTGTAGTCGTGGCGGTGTACTAATCTTCTCTGGTATTTCTGCAGTGCCATCTAAACGGTCCGTCTTTAGAGCGATTCAAAAAAGCTGGCGTCCCAATTGAGGATTGCGATGGCGTAGGTCTCCCACCAGCATCACCAGCTGTAGTCCTAACGATATGAGACCTTACATGTCTGACTGTGGAAACCAGGTGGCGATTTATGAAGCATCATCCTACGAGAAGGTTCGTTCTACTTTCTACTATGGCAGATACACCCATGTAGAATGTATGTACTGATTGATCACGCTGTTTGCTAGCTCTTTGAATGTTTCGAGGACGAGGAATTCGTCAAGACTGTGACACCGGAAGAGGAGAAGCTGCTGGATGGGAAAAGGTCGCTGGCTTTTCCGGTGGATATTGTGTCGATATTTGATGATCCTACTTAAGTGTGGAAAGAAGTACGACTGCGGTGGTCGCTTTTGTTGCTGGTGTCTCTCAGAAAATGTCACGGTGCTGGGGAAAGGTACCCGAAGACAGTCAAAATGCAAATCAATCCGTGGGCATCATCACGATGAATGATTAATTTATTTCAATTTTTAAGACTATCGAAGGGAGCCTTGCATTTGATTGAGTCAAAACGAGCACGCATCTCGCTCTTGCTGAACCGCTTGCACTGCATGAGCAGGACAGTGAGGCATAACTTTTCAGTGAACACATCTAGCGGAAGCACGTGCATGGCTCTGCTTCCACAGCCCAGCACAAGTGATATCAGACCGCCTTCTCCTCTACCGATGGACTCCCAAAAATCTTGTCATACAGAAATCCATCGCTTCCAATATTCACATCGGGTATGTCCCATCCTTCTTGCTTCCGCTTCGCCAGATGCTCTTCGAGCCTTGCGCTGACCGGACCCATAAATGTACTCCCGGAATGGTCATTTGAATAATCAATACAAAGGCCTTCCGTAGTGAGGACCGTCTTGTTTTTGATCCAGCCCGCAGTATACTCGATCAACCTTTCATCATCTTCACCAGGTCTTGTCTCATACGTCTCGTACCGAATGGGCTTGACCGATGTAAGAGGCCCAAGGATAGGGATCGCAGCATTGAAGACTTCGATCTGGCCTTTGAAGATGGAGGGTGGCATAGTGCTCCACCAGTCGTATGACTTCTCAGTCCTCTCGCGCTCCGCCTGCCTCAGGTATCGTAGGTCAGGCTTTGGGGCAGGCCCGTTGCGGGGATTGGCCTGGAAGAACTCTTCATCGTCTTCGGTGAAGGGTGGTAGGTTTTGTACTGGAAGCTGAATCGGGAAGCCAATGACTGTTACTTCCTCGAGGCGCTCGAAGCGGGAACAGACGTCACTCAGATCTTCAGCGGTCAGTGTGCTTTCGTCATGATGTTCTAGACCGACAAGGCTGAATGAGCGCAGTGTATTCTCGCATCCTTTCAGGTGGTATAGAAAGCTGTACTTCATCAAGGTTATTTTCTCCAACCTCGTCCAGTCTCCATTGGTGCCCCAGCCACGCAGCTCTTCTTCTGTCAGAATATCGTCATGCATATGAAATTCGCGAAGTCGGGGGAAAAGTGCAAAATCGGTCTCTACCGCCGGGCACGGGACATATGCACCACCGTAACTTCGAAGAGTCAAAGACACCAGATTTGGACACGTTTGAAGCAGGTTGAAAACTGCTTTCTTGTCCTTTTCCCCGTAGTCGACTGAATTAGAAAGCTTGAGAGTCAAAGTTCGGAGCATGAGGTGAGTCCTTTTGAAAGCCTGGTACTCTGCCCGAAAGCTATCTTCGTATGTCTCGCGCATGTACAGGCGAACGTTCGGCCAATACTGGCAGAGATTGTCTGTGATCTTGTTGTAGTCAAGGCATGCTCGCCAGAGCCAATGGAATTCGTCAAGCCGGCTGAGTTGAGGAATCAAGTTTTCTAACAGGTCTTGAACACTAACGGGGACAGAACCGTCTAGATCCATTATTCTGATGTCTCTGATGAAGCTTCGTACTGTGGTCTTGGTGGATAGCCTTATGAGGAGGGCTTTTGCACATTGTTTCTGTTTGCCGTTGTATCGCGTGATGTGGATAGTTCGGTAGATGAGGGTGTGACCATGTAGTAAAAGCCGCGGGATACTTGAGCTAGAGGGAGTAAGTCAGCGGGACTTCCGGTGGTGGGATCGATGAGGTTATCGAAGATTTGGCTTAGGACGTCCACGTGAAGACGTCTATCCATGATATCTGGTGGGAGAGAGGCTATGGAGAGAGCTCTGAGCGAGGATTTTGGATGTCTTTTGGAGCATAGGATAGTTTCTTGAATTTGATGGAAAAGTCGTGGGGCCTGACTATTATAGGTAAGAAAACGGTGATCCTGGCTTCGGAGTGAGTGAAGGTGGATACCTGCCAGAAGTGATTCTTCCTTAGATGAAATAAATTTCCGGTAGTGAAGAAACAGTACTGTGTCTCTATTCACTACTGTATTTGCAATACACTTGAGCGAGTTCACTGTTGAGCTCACCAATGCATCCCGAATTGGTAAGAAAGTACAGTCTCGCACTGTTTGAAAGACCTACAAGAGAAGAAGTCGTGTTGCACCCCATAAGAGAATCTGCGTCAACAACGGAAGGTGCTTCAAGACTCTGCGCTCTAGACCTCGGAGGGTTGGTATAAAGGAGATTTTGACACAGTGTACTGAAACGATACGGAAACTGTTGGATATGCCCGAAGCAACAGCTGAAGCTGGCAGCCTGGCAGCGAGGGTTTCGATGTAACCCGTTGTCGAATGGCGTAGAGTGAGACTATCTCATGGACCACGTATTGAAAGTAGTGGCCCAACTAGAAATTTTAGGATGCAATTGAGTTTGTACTTATACTGCCATATTTCGCTTGCCAGGCAAAGAAATATATCAGTGCTGCCAGAGGCTGGCCTACGAGACAAAAACTTACCCAAAAGACACAGTTGCCTATAATCTTGCCGTTGGTACCTTGCATTTTCTCCAGTGGCAAAGTGGCGAAGATGAGTGGTATCTGTACCACCATTCCTATGAATGCGACACCTGCATTGACAAAGTCAGTGCTTCCCAGGCTTGCAGTATGTTGATTGTTCGTATAAAGAACTCACCTAAAATGTTGTGGGTGGGGACTCCCACCATCAGCTCATGAAGAAAGCCGCTGAACATAAACACCATCGCACTGGCTGCATTGTCGCTCCATCCTCTACCAACGAGAGGTGCATAGATGTGTCGTTTCATGAAGTGATAGACTGGTTTGTTCCAGGTCCGCCAATAAGTCCCCACACTTGGAGAATTCCACCACTCGGTATAGAATTCTCGATCACCGAACCTCATTACCTCCGCGAGGGCATTTAGTAGAGACTGAAATACAGCAAAGAAGCCGGCTAGCCAGATGATGAGACTGATGGTGGAGAGCTTCATTAAACGCTCAAGGATAGAGGGGACATCAAGCGAGACAATCTTCAAGAGAGAATTATGGAGCAGTGGCGCAGCGTATTGAGCGCTAGCAAGCCAGATGAAGATACTTAGGCTGGCGCATTCGGCCAGACGTTTGGCGACGAACAGCCAGCGAATGTTAGCTGTCCGAGGGAAGACAGGTTGGTAGACGAGTGTTGGGGCCCACCAAAAATAACTCAGATTCGAGAGGCTAATATTACGAGGGTACGGGCACGCAGAGTAGAGGTCCGGCAATGTAGATGCGGAGTCGGGTTTGAGTAATGCGTGCCTCAAGTCTCGATTTGTGAAAGCATAGGAACAAATCTTTAGCCAGAGAATGATCGCATGGACTTCGGAGATAGTGCCAATGAGAGGATGGTAGACATGTCGGTACACGACTACGCTCGTTACTAGCAGTGAGAGCGTAGCATTGATACCATGAGCCCAGGCAATAGTAATCCATGTCGATCGAAATGCCTTGGCGGCCTGGACGCTATCCTGAGGTCTCCCTTCCTCGCGTTTGGCACGACCGATGGCGCCTTTTGCTTGGTGAGCTGCCGCAAGCTCAATGATGTAAGCAACAAACAGATGGCACGGTACAAGTGCGTAAAGGATCGCCCCTAGCATCAAGTCCTGCCGCCGGTAATCGTGACATCTGATGCAGATAAGGACGCCATACTACGGGACCGTTAGAAAGTCGAGAGAGCACATAGGGAATAGTGGCGTACCTTCATGAAGTTCTCTATCACTAGTCGTAGGTTCATTACGACTATTTAAGCAATCTTTTAGTAGCAATCTCAATACCATGACAGCAACTGAACGTAATATGACTTACTTAAAACGAGGACCATGAGATTCCGAAAGCCGAGGAAGCTTGGAGCTTGTTCCGAGTCATGACTCAAACACGAAGTTCAAATTTTCGAGTGAACCGCTGCAACGTGCCGATATCTGGAAGGAACTTTCTGCCTGTGACCAGGAATGATAGCGGCTCCATTGCAGGTAGACGACCTATCGGCGATAACATTTCCATTGGTGTGGTTTGACACAGTGGCTGTCATACCAGCGGAAAAAGCCAAAGCTCTAGGTATTGCAGCTTTTGTATGAACTTCCTTTGAAGTTAGAGAACCCTTACTAAATACGATCGGTTTTGTGCCTGTGGACTTAGAACTTGGGAGCTTGTATTGATCAGTATGTGCCATTGAGGCTGAAGCTTACGTCTAAATACACATGTTATGATACCAAAACTACAGTGACACAGGAAAATTCTGTATGAACACAATGTTGAACAAGGAATTGGAGTCAACAGTTCGTGGCGAAAGCCAAATATTTACGTTGGGACCCACTAGCACTAATAGAACTACCGTAGATTGCAAATCCATTGATCCCGCGCCAAAGTAGGACAACCACACAGCGAAAATCATGTGGGCCAACGTCAGGCCATAGGCAATATAGCATAGAACAGTCTATCTGAACTACTCAAACTCAAAGCTATGGGTACCTCGTAGCTCTTACTTTTCCTACTTCTGCTGCTGAAGAAATAGCATAAGGGAGCGAAAACACTAAATTCTTTCAAATCTATAAACCCTCATGAATCGTCTTGGCATCACGGGTATCTCATTAGACAAGAGCATGTCTTTAAATTTTAAATTTCCTGGGAATGCCAGCAGTGTCTCTGAATCTCAGTATGGAGAAGACAGTGGATTCGCAGCTGTGGGTGTAAGTACAGTTTCGTTCGAGGATCAATTCTTAGGACCTTTTTTCACTTACTTAAGCCATGTTGTTGTAAGGCTTGTCTGTCGTATTCGCCATTGATTGCTTCGTTATCGGAATCTTTGATCTGGATCAAGTAAATAATTGGTAAGTCGACATATTGGGCAAGAAATGTACGCTGCACGGCTGGCGATGGTTCTTGCATTGGGATTAAGATGGTGTTTTGTTAAGTATGCCAGGGAAAACACAACGATAAAGACACTTCTGTGTTGGTGTGATAGGAGAGACATCTCCTTGGGTTGGTCCTCAAAGGAATTAGAGGACACGGAAGAAAATCGAAATGCAATCTATTTAGTAAAACCATATCTTCTCATTGGGTTCTCTGCACGTTTCTACCTCATCAGTCATACGGCTCCATAAGCTTGTTATTCTCCACACCGTTCGGAAAGTCTTCCTCGCCCAAAGCAGTCGTGTGTGCCCATGGCTTCAATCCGTTTTCTTTCCTAATGGTAGCCGCAAAGCAGCTTGACCAGTTCTTTCGCGGGTAGTGCTTCACCACATCCTCAATAGTCTCTTTGTGTACAAGGGTTGAATGACCACCCATGTTGTCTGCCCACCGTCAGCTTTTAATGCTGCCAACATTCCTATGCACAAGACGCCACAAGCTCACCGAATATGGTTGCTAATTGTATTAATTGCCCAAGTGTAGTAATCTTTCCACTCTCGCCAATGTCCTGATGCCGGATAATGGCTTCGGTGACGGCTTCTGCCTGCTGGATGGGGGCGTGGTATTCTTTGTGGAGGAGGTCTAACGCTAGTAGAGCGCCGTAGAACTCGAAGGACATCAACGTAGCCGACATGTTCTTATCTGTTGTGCCGATGTCGTGTAGAAGGCATGTAAGGAGGTATGTTTCGTCGCTGAGGTGCCAGTCTAGGAAATGCTGGGTCCGAATTGCCTGACCTGTAAGACCTCATGTGTTACCTTCGGCCCCCAATCAACTGCGATAGCCATCGTCTTAGACGGACATAGTGGGGTTGTATACATACCGTAGTAGTAGACACGCATGCTGTGGTTGAAAGTCTCCTCACTCAGCGCTTTCTTCGCGTACTCCATCACGGCTTTGGCGAGCTGGGTGTCCGGTAACGATATATTTTCCACCTTGACTGGCTCTGGAGGCTTCGCAGCTCTAGTGTCATTCAGTATCACTGAAGGGTCGCGAGGTAGTGCCGTCCAGCCGTAGGTCTTAATTGGGTTAGAAGCCATTTTACAAGATCTGGACAAGATTCTTGTAGAGATTGACTGTGTCGTAGCTCGGCCAAAGACCGAAGGTTCGTTTCACTAGTCAGGGCGGGCGGAGGTAGTTTTGCATAGAAGGAGCCTTATTAAGTACCGAGCACATCTCGATGTTGTGCAGGTAAGACATGTATGCTGACAAATAAGTGTTGTCATAGAACTAAATACTTTGAGTAAGCAGACTCGCTGTCGTCATTCTCAACAGCGAATTCCCCTTGCGGTATTCCCTTCCGAGAAATAGCCCTTTCCAGTCCATACGGGCTCGACGGGCTCGACGGGTAAAACTCCACGACTACTAAACTCGATCAGGTAGGGAATTGCGAATCCCGATCCTATCCTAGGCCTGTAAGCCTGTAATAGGCTTCTCGACAACGGATTTGACGAGCTTCTTAGTGAGGACATCTCGACAAAGTCAATCGCGAAAAAAGGTACCTAGTTGAGATTCTCAGCCTCTCATTTTGTGGGGCTTGCCCGGGTGTCCTCCCGGCGCTTGCGCCTGACATCACTAGCGCGACTCTGTTCGCTATCCCACGCGTGTCTGCTCCGCAAGTCGAGCATGTCTCTTCTCTCCTCTCAACCCAATTAAGTACTTTTCCTTAGAGACTTCTCAATACCATCGGGGTTTGGGGACGGGAGTCGTCGCTTCCATGACGTAAACATGGACAGGGATTATACCAATAGGGGAGGGTACGGAGGGGATTTCGACGGACCGCATCGACGGCCTTATGGTAGAAGTGAGTAAAGATGGCAGTCTCGCAGTGAAATCTTTCGTTACCTGAGAGGGTCTACCATCGTCGCATTAGCCCTGATGTATCCTCAGGGCCTGTCACGGATTACACTTCGTCCATGGTACAATGGATGCGACATCGAAAACCACGATATAGGGGCGGGGCGCGCATTGATATGGAAAGGCCGAGCGCAAGCTATATAGTCGACGTATGTAGTCATCGAATCCATATCGTCCATCACCAGCTAGGTATACTGACATCTACTCGTTATAACAGATGCTACCGCCTTCAGCAAAGCCTACCAATGCAGCTGATGCTGTACCTGCTAAACTCCTTCACTCTTCCCTAAACAAACTCAAACATCCGATCAACATAGTAAGGTGGACACCAGAAGGTCGTAGGTTATTGACAGGATCAAGCATTGGAGAGTTTACACTGTGGAATGGGATGGGCTTCAACTTCGAGACTATCTCTCAGGTCCGTGACAGAACCGTGGTCGCACGAGGAGTCGGCTAATTATTGACTGTCAGGCACATGACTCAGCTGTACGAGCAGCGACATGGTCACATAGTGAGGATTGGCTTATTTCGGCCGATCAGGATGGTATTGTAAAGTACTGGCAGCCTACATTCAACAATGTCAAAGCAATTCAAGCCCACAATGATCCTATTCGTGACCTTGCTTTCTCTCCCAATGACAGCAAGTTTGTGACTGCTTGCGATGATGCCACGCTCAAAATCTTCGACTTTGCCAATGGAGCTGAGGAATCCATGCTCACAGGACACGGTTGGGACGCGAAGTCCGTCGATTGGCATCCTACAAAGGGTCTCCTCGTCTCCGGTTCGAAAGATCATCAGGTCAAGCTATGGGACCCACGAACAGGTCGATGTCTAACCACTCTTCACGGCCACAAGAACACCATCTCAAGGACTAAATTTGAACCAAATAAGGGCCAGCTGCTCGCTACGTGCGCCAGGGACCAAACCGCCAGAATATTCGATTTACGAATGATGCGGGACATCTGCCTCCTACGAGGTAACGAGAAGGACATCTCAACTCTGACCTGGCATCCCATCCATGCCTCCCTTCTCTCTACAGGCGGTGCAGATGGCAGTATCTACCATTACCTGCTTGATGAACCCAATACACCGCCAGGCATAGCCGCGTCAATACCACCATATGATAGCGCTGATCCAGCCAGTGCTCCAGCGCAGACCATATATCCTGCCCATAGGATTCAATACGCACATGAATACGCAGTCTGGTCAATAGACTGGCACCCCTTGGGACACATCCTAGCCTCAGGCTCCAACGACCGAGTCACACGTTTCTGGACCCGAGCAAGGCCCGGAGAAACCGACTGCTTCAACGACAAGCATCACATAGGCGAAGAAGCTGCCGCCGCATATGGAACCTGGGACCGGCGAGGCGGACGCAAAAACATGCGCGAAGATGAAGAGCAAGAGCTAGAAGACGAAGCCGAAGGCCTACAGGACCAAAAAATGCCCGTGAAACAGCCCCTCTTACCAGGAATCCCTGGCCTAACATTACCAACCAACGGCACAAGCAACGGCGGGCCTTCTGCCCAGAGATTCGCCAACGTACCAAATATCCCACCACCACCTCCAAACTTCCCCAACGGCATCGCAGGCATGGATCCAGAACAACTCAGAGCAATGGTTGCGAATGGCACCTTGGCCCCCCCACCTCCGCAATTCGGAGGCGTACTGGGCCAAGCGCTGCCTCCACCTCCGCCTCTGCCCCCAAATTTCGATTACTCGAGATTACCACCTGGTATGATGCCGCCTGGGTTTCAACCTCCGCAAGGGCTTCAACCGCCACCGCCGCCTGAGAGCTTTGGCGGCTTGCCTGGTATTGGTGCTGATGGTGCTGGCGGTGGAGGTGTTAGGAGGAGGGGGCCGCTGCCGAGTCAGCAGGAGAGTTTGATGGAGGAGCAGAGGAGGGGGAAGTATCGGACGGCGAGGTGAACATGATCTGATCTTACCTTGAAAGCTGGAGCCAGTCATAAAGCCCACATCGAATAATATACTGACTGCATGTGATGTCTCACAATGTTAAGACAATGGAGCAGGATTTATGCTTGGAGATAGGCATGCAGCCGCTCGAATGTCATTTTTTTTGCCCAATGATTAATAAGATATCGTACAACTATTCGAGCATGACAAGTGCAAGTACAAGAGTCAGTATCTGTTCATTCACTCTGGCTTAGGGATTCTCCTCATCGAGGTGCTTTTGTCCTTTGTCCATACGGATACTAACAGGTCCATACTAACAGACGCTAAAACACTCAGTGCCTTGGCAGCTCCTTGGCCCCGGAAGCCCCTAAAAAGCTGCCCAGGCAACTAATTAGTGGGGGTGTCCCCTACTTACGAATGCCCGAAAGGAGCGCCTAACTTCGTTTCCGAGCATGGTCAATGATGTATGTTTCCCGGCCTGCAATGTGGGAGAGATGGCGAATAGGCCGACGAAAAGGTATACTGTATTACAGAGGTTTGCAAAGGAGATGAAAAGTTGTTGGGTGGGACTATCATGTACTCTAAGGAGTTCTAGACTGTCTCGGTAGACCCCACTCACATCAGGCCGTCTCCCAAGACTTGATTGGCCTATATCATTCTATCGTGAACGTGGATCAGGTGAGTCTCCTCCAAGGTTGCAATGACCTAGAAGGTTAGATACTGCAGCAAAGATTGCAGCAGTGGCATTCACGGTTACCGAGTGGTCTCGATAACTCTCGTAGCCTGGGAGCGATATCATGTCAACGAGGACAACGTCAGATCCACAGTCGTCCGGCCCCGCAGATCTTTGCTATGGTATACGCCAGGTCTACCCCAGCGCTGAGCGACCTTTGCCTAGCGGCACAGATATATTTCTTGAGTACGAAGGAAATTGGTCTTTTCGGTCCACACTTTACTGATGTACGACGGTAGTGTTGTCCTCATTCATGGCCTTAACGGTCATGCGCAAAGGACCTTTACCCACCCAGAGACATTTGTCTACTGGCCTCGAGACATCCTTCCTCAAAAGGTGCCTACTGCTCGTGTGCTGACCTATGGCTATAATTCGTCAACCAAAAACATCTTGGAAGGACAGAATGTCCTAGATATTGCTTCACAACTTATGGTCAATCTCAAAGACTACCGTAGGGGGCAGGCTGAAAAATATCGCGACATAGTCTTCATATGTCATAGTCTTGGCGGTATCATTGCCAAGAAGGCTATCCTCCTATACCAATCATCAGACGAAGGGAAGGCGATCCGAAGCAGCCTTGCTGGCATTATTTTCATGGGTACACCTCATTGCGGAAGCGAACTTGCTAATATTGGGAGCGTTTTTGCCAATATTGCCTCAGCGGTCTTTGATATGCCCAAAATATTGCTTAAGACCCTTTCAAAGAATTCTTCAGCATTATATGATATATCTCGGGAGTTTGCCAACGCCACTTTAGACCTTAAATTAAAGCTTATTAGCTTCTACGAGCTTAACCCCTGCTCACCGCCTTGGTGGAAGGGAAAATCGGTCATCGTTGTTGACAAAAGATCGGCTATCCTTGGCCTACCTGGAGAAGAGGTGATAGCCGCGCATGCCAATCATCGCGAAATCTGCAGATTCAAGGGAGAAGACGATCCCAATTTTCACGCTGTCTGGACAAGAGTGGAGGACTTCACCGAGGGAGCTGCACGCAAAGCTCGACTCCGAGAAGATGTTTCTCAGCGTAGGCCACTTTTATTGATTCTTCTTCTCAAATTACTGACAAGATCTTAGTTGAAGAAAAGCTTGACAACACCAAGGTGCAAGGTGGTGCAAGCGAAGCGGAAGGTCCCCAAGCGATCCTAAGCCCATCAGATACCATCAAGAAACCCAATCGCAATCAGCATTGGAAGGTCCCATTCTTTCCTTGCTCGTCATTCACAGGCCGTAGTGTGCTTTTGCAGCGGATTTTAGATTATTTCACGAGCCGTAGTACTGAAACTCAACGACGCTTTGCTATCTACGGACTTGGGGGTGTTGGTACGTTCGAGCGTTGACTCCCATGCCTCGTAACCCCGTTTCTGACTCCCTTGTACTGATTTTTCGGTGCAAAGGCAAGACACAACTCGCTTTAACGTTTGCGTTCCAGCAAAGATCTAAGTATTCCGGTGTTTTCTTCCTTGACGCCGATTCTGAGACTACGCTACACGAAGACTTCTCGAAGATCCATGATGAGCTTGATCTTGGCTGCCCAAAAGATAAAGTTGGTGCTGTGAAAAGGTGGTTTGATATGAAGGATGACGTAAACTGGTTGCTGATATTCGACAATGCCGATGAGTTAGAGTCCTACCAGTTGACGGATTATTTCCCCCTGTCCAAAGACGCACACATCATCTTGACCTCGCGGGA
The DNA here is from genome assembly GCA_035521555.1 of Lecanoromycetidae sp. Uapishka_2. Lineage (NCBI taxonomy): Eukaryota > Fungi > Ascomycota > Lecanoromycetes > Lecanoromycetidae sp. Uapishka_2. The sequence goes on from JASZXT010000266.1 coordinate 18,095, forward strand.
CCCGAACGCCGCGGAGCTCACATCCGATGGTTTATTGTTGGAAATGATGGAACCAGAAGAGTCTAGGACATTGCTCATCTCACGGGCAGGACTTACGGATGCAACAGAACCAGATCTGAAAGACGTAGATACTATCGTAGACCAGCTCTCGCACCTCCCGTTAGCCATTGATCATGCCGGTGCCTATATCAGGGTTCGGAAGTGCTCTTTAGCTGCATACATTCGACAATTTGAAAGTCAACGGGAGCGAATCCTTAAATACTCACCCAGGCTATCTTCGTACAACAAATCCGTCATCACAGCTTGGGAAGTGTCATTCAATCGACTTGAGGCCGATAACCCAGTCGCTGCAAAGCTCTTCCTTGTCTTTTGTTATCTTGATTCCAAACGAATATCAGAGGAGCTATTTACGAAAGCGGCAGTCCCTGTTCTGAAAATTGATGACAACGGCAATGAGCAAGAGACTGTTGCCAAAGACAATGGAGTCGATGGTGACTTGGTTGACTTGATCATGCAAGAGGATGATTTTGATGGTAGTATAGAGAAAATGACTTCTCTTTCATTGGTTCGAGAGCATATGGAAACGACCGGAGGGGGCTTCGCGCGAATCTTTTCCTTGCACCCCCTTGTGGCATACTGTGGTCGGTCGCGGGCAAAGCAGCCCCAAAAAAAGAAGGCGGCGGAACAAGCCATTTGCTTTCTCAGTCATGCATTTCCTGAATGGTCAAGGGACTTTAGGTACGTGTATACGAAGCTGTGACAAGGCACATTTGCTAATGTTCTCAGTATCGTGGAGTTTGGACGACTTACACGATCTCACCTTGACCGTTGTTTCAATTACATTGATAAACCTCTGCAGTTTGGGGACGATCTATCGCATGTGGCGAAGAAACTCCTATTAATTATCTATTCCATCCGTACTATTCAGATGTTCCGGCTCAAAATCATAACCACCGAAGCTGATATGCGCCTGCTCAATACGGCTGAGACACTCCTCAAGAAGCACGCCGATCCGTATCTTGACATAATGGGAGTGTTTGTCAAGGTGCAGCAGCTCATCAAGGCCAAGCCAGACCAACGAGAAGTGGTCGAGAAGATCATGGAAGAATACTTTCAGCGTACAAATACCACGAAAGGCAGGGATCCGGACAATCCAGGCCAAAAAGGTCGTTACAACGCCGCCTTAGGCGATCTACGTAACTTCAGAGCTGGCATTCGACAGCGGCTCCAGCGAGGTGATCCGCCAGATATGCTTCTCTATGACTGGAACCCTATTGACCCTGATCATCCGTCGACCCTTGAACGCAATGCTAAATGGTGGATTACTCGGAATGTTGGCACTAATCTAGTAGCGGCAGGACGGTACGACGAAGCAGAGCGATTGCTTTTGGATCATGTTTCCGAATTTGCAAAGGTGAATATGGAGGGTACAGACGAGCATTTAGCAGGATGTGACCATCTCGCTCGTCTCTATTACGTGAAGCGGGACTGGAATAGAGCGAAAGAGGCCTTTTGGGGCCCTGTCGCAACGGCTAAAATGATTGGAAGAGAAATCGGCAGCTGGCATGTGTTACACTCAAACGTCCTTTTGTGGGAGATTCTAGTTGAAGGGGGTGAGTTCAAAGTCGCAGAACGCCTGATTGGCGAATTCATGCCTGTTCTCAAGGAGATGGCTTTGCCGGACATCACTGCCAGTCCAATGTTTGCGAGCATGTGCCTCAGAGCCCAGATGGCGCATGTTCGCGAGGACTGGATAATGGCCATTGATCAGTGGAGACAGGCATATACTTTGGGACAAAGTGTGGGGTGGCCGGAAGAAGTCGGTCTGGCAATACCAAAGTGTTCTCTTGAAGCAGTAGAGTGGCAAATGGGACGTGAGACTTGTAGTGAAACAGATTGGGCTAATTGGAAGGGGAGGTTGTTTGCTAAAACAGTACAAGCGGGTAAGGAGGAAGATTTTCTTGATGGGTTTGGCGACGCCTGGAAGGAAGGATTGGCTGAAAGGGTTAGACGGGTCAGAGATAAGGGATAGATGTAAGGAGGAGGGTAAAGTTGCAGTCGGCTGCGAATATGGCGAGGAATTGAGGGTATTGGTACGCATAAGGTAGGGTGTAGTAAAATCGTGCTGCCAAGACTCATGCAATAGCTGATCGAGAGGAAAAAGGTCATGTACGAAAGCTGGCTCGAAAGGGGTGTGTTGGCTAAGATGAGAAGCGAAGTACGGATGTGTGACATGCTTGCAAAAAGGGACTTGATCATAGCACAAAGGCTGGAGGCAGGCATGCAGCCGCTCAATGTCATGTTGGCTCAGATAAGAAACCTTCTGACCTCAATATCTTACGACTCTCTTGAGTATGACATGTGTAAGTACGGGGTTCACTCGGAAGTACCCGAGCGTCGAAGCGAGGGCTTGTACAAGTTTAGCAGAGTAAGAGGAAAGGGCAAGAGTCAAAAACAGCGGAAATTTTTTTGCGCGAGATCCCTATATCATGGGCCTAGTGATGATGATCTTGTCTTCCGTCCAATTTCTTCGTCCTTCTCACCTTCATTGATATTTTGAGGGGCGCTGACTATTGTACTGACACGCTATGCTTTGACGGACGGATAGCTCTATACGAGGCAGCAGACAGAGGCTATGGTGAGACTATCAGAGTTTCACTCCGGCAGAGTGCTTTGATCTGATCGAGGAGTACCAGAGGCCTGACTTTGTTACATCGAGCTGTCAAGGACACTGATAACGCTTCTTCGATGAAGTCCCATCTTCGTTGACTACATGGCAAACAACACCTCAATCACTCTGGATCTGAACCAAGAATAATGTCGGAGAAAAAAAATAACTCATTAGCCATAACAAACAATCAACTACGTTGCTTTCTGAATCCCTTTCCTTGACTTATAATGCCAAACCACAATCTCCCAGCTACTTTTAACATGACTCTCATCAATCGTACGCATATTCGTCCAATCATCAGCCAACTTCCTCGTCTGCTTCTTCTCGTCATCCCAATTCTCAATGATGAAAATACAGCGCTCTAGATTCTTTTGCTGCAGGTACTCGTTCGTCGCATCAAGGCTGACCCTTGCCAGCTTCAAGGCCGAGGCCCGATCTCCCAACGCTAGGTGCGCCCCTTTCTTGACAAGGTTCTTGACAGCGTGAACGTTTCCCAGAGACACCGCTATATCGAGTGCAGTCGCATTCGGCATGATACCGTCGGAACGAAAGTTCAATTGCCAAGGCTCACGGGCATAATTTGTTAATATGGTAAGAAAGACACCAAGGACTTCAAGCTTCATGCCGTGAGCACGGGGCATCGGAAGAGATGCGGCGAGTTGCAGTGCACTGATGTCGGTCTTGGGGTTGACTAAGAATGAATCTTGGTGGAACCGGACTTTTTCTGCGCAGTACTTCATGAGGTATTTGATGGAGCCGAGGTTTACGGCCTTTATGCAGAGACCGAGGACGTTGAGGCCGTGGCTGTTGGTAATGAGAGGCTCGGCGCCTTTCCGCATCAGGAGATCAGCTAGGTCCCATTTGCGTTCGAGGATAGCATCCCTATGCGTCATCTTCAGTCAGCAACAAATGATAAGGGGTAAAGGGAAATTGGGTTTTGTAAGGGAATTCCTGAGCTCTGGACTATTTAGGAGACACTTTAAAGTAGAGGAGACCTACATCCAAGCAGTGATACCGTCCTCATCTTGCATATCGACTACTGCCCCTAGATCGAGCAGCCGAGGTGCAAATGCAGTCGCCGCAAGATTGTGGTCTGGAATCTTGCTACAGAGATGCAGCAGTGTCTTTTTCCGCTCGAAAAGACCTGTAGCTCGAACACCATAGTCGAGAAGGGCGTCGAATAGCTCAACATTGAAGCTTAGTATGCTTTCACGCAGGAGATCACTCATAAGCAAAGGGTCAATCTGGTTTGCCTCAATGAAGGCAATCTGCACATCTGTGTTCATACGTCCATATTCAGATCTCAAGCTCCTATGAATTGCTGGTAGTAAGAGGCTGTTGAAGTCTTTGGCGTCTGTGAATAGAGTGTTCCATTCCTTCAAAAGTTCAAGAGTATCCGCCGCAGCCGTTGTCCAGCGTTCTTCATGCCTGATCATCCGCGTAAAGCGGCTTTCGCCACTTGCAGCGGCCTCGATCAGTCTGCCGATATGGCCACGGACTTGAGTAGGGCGAATGTTCTCTAGTAGCAAGCGTAAATGGTCGACGAGGTGTAACCTTGCCGCAAATGAAAGGGCATCATCGCCATCTTCTGTCGAAGCCATGGGATCGCCGCCGAGCCTGAGTAGGGCTACCGAATGCTCTAGGTGGTTGCCATAGATGGACCACATGAGTGGAGTGCCACCCACAGTAGATCCACGCTTGGCGTTTGCGTTCACATCTGCACCGGCTTCAATGAGTCGTTGGCCAATGTCTTTGGCTTTGCGGATGTCCCACATGGATAGAAAATGAAGAGGGGATACACCATCTTCGGATACACCAGGCTTTATAGAATGCAACAGCAGCTTGTCCAAAATATCATACCGACAACTTTCCGCAGCACTGAGGAAGCTGAGGGGTGCATTTCTACGGGTGGCTCCATCGGTCATTGTCGCTGAGATCAATGAGTCACTACCCGAAAGCTGAAGGGTTGCAAGCTCCTCGGGGAAGTCTGAAGCCCACGAAGAGCTCAGGATAGACGCAGAATCACCAGCCTGGGACCCGGGTAAATGCAAAGAGCTCGATTGGCGTTTCAAAGCTCTGAATATTTTGGGGAGTGCCTCTTCGGCCTTCTGTGAACCTCTTTCCGCGGCAAAAGTCAACCATTTTACACACTCGTCTGCCTCGAAAGGAACACCAAACCCATTGGCATAGCAGATCGCCAATTGGTAGGAAGCTGCACTTCGCCTCTCATCGGGATTTTTGCCTAATATTTTGGTGTTGCCCTCGGCGTAATCTTTGAAGCCAGAGGCTAAGAGTGAAAGGACCACTGGGCTTGCTTTGTCGAATTCAGAGTGCCATTTCTCAATGTCGAGGAGCTGCGCATCAAATTGTATGGGCATCCGCGACGGTGCGATAGGGTGACGTGGCTGGAACCAGTTGTCGGGAGTCAGTAATTTAATTATTCTTGCCATATCCAGCTCCCGCCGTGAAGCATCATCGACCAAAGTCACGTTGACAACCTCACAAAGCATCTCAAGCTGGGAACGAGAAAATTTCCCAGACAGCGCCAAAGAGTCGCAGACGTGCTTTACGAGGCCATTTTCGTCTTTCAGGTGAGCTATAGCATCATTTCTTTTCAATCTTCGTTGCTTTGCACTCTCGTGTGGGAGATATGTTACCAATTTGGTTTCTTCCAATAGATGGAAAGGATCACCATCAAGAAAGACGCGCCACAATAACATCCCGAAGCTGTACACATCTGTTCGCTTTGCATCTTCGACTTCAAAGAAGTGCCCCCGAGAGCACTCTGGTGCCTGCCACGGCCGGCTACCGCCGAGTAGTACTCCATTCTGGCCATCTGGGTGTCTTAGTACGCCGAAGTCTGTCAGCTTGCAATACAGATTGGTCCCTAGTATCGCGGTCAGTATTGACATGTACATAAGGTTGGGGGGCGTACTTGTATCACTGGTGGTGCTCGGAGTCAATTCTTCGTTTTCGAAGACCAAAATGTTTTCGCACTTGACGTCGCCATGGACAATATCTGGAATAAAAACCCTCAGCTTAGTACATTTGAGACTGTAGACAACCAGCAACCAGCTACATTAATGGTTTACATAAAATTGCCACTATGATGAATGTAGAGGCAGCATTCAATACAGTAACAGCGCCTATAAGAAGTCGCGGGTACAAGGGGATGGGAGGAATTATGCCACAGCGATCATATTGCGATATAGCAAGACAGATACTACTAACCACAAGCATGCAGAACCTCAAGACCGTGAGCAATGTCAAGGCAGAGTGATAGCTTGTGATCGAATGCCAACGGATGATCCCCTTTTCTTGCCGTTTCTAAAACTTCCGCAAGGTTCCCTAACTCGGCACACTCTGGGATGAGGACAGGAATAGCATTTTGGGCTTCAGGTGGCCCTTCGGTCTCGAAGCCAACGCCCAGGAGCTTGACAATATTTGGGTGGGCACGCAAAGGCGGATGGTGCATTGTGACGAGCTCATTGAATATTACCGGGATGCGACCTATTTCTGCATTGGAAATAGCGCGCTTGAGAGCCACAGTCATGCCCTTGGGAAAGACAGTCCCAGCAACAGGGTCAATGTAGGTCTCTGGTACTTCTGCACCATTGACCATGAAAGATGCTCCTTGGCCTAAAACAGAGCGTATATCGGGTTTAGTGACGGGAAGAATGGGTATATTTTCGGTCTTGATATAGGAAAGGAACGAGATAAGATCATCTTGCAGTGTAGTTGAGGACGTTGAGCGTATCGCTGCATGCTGTGTGGCCCCAGCGACTAACGAACTTTTGCGGCGTGAAGATACTGATGAGAAGGGGAACTGCGTTGAATAGGCCTCGTAGGGAGGATCGAATTCGTCCATGATCACTGTTGTTAGTTGTATTGGGCTCGAGCCAAGTGTGCTTCAATTTCGGTCGTAGGAAAGGAAGAGTGGAAGGCAGAAAGACGAAGAAGCTAGGCATCTTAGTGGATCTCTTAGTAACTCCATTTGCATCACAGCGAGGCTGTGCATTTTTACGAGAGTCTAGATGCATAGGTACCTGAAGCAGCTAATAAATGTTCAGTAAATGGGCGTGACTCGATTTGCTAGAGAAGAATATAGCGCTTACCGCTTTTATCCTAGCGTCAATTGGACTTCCATCTCGTTGGAGGAACCAAACGAGCCATGGAGGGACCGGGATGTGTTCTATTATCATCCCAATCGCATGGCTTTGGAAAATGAGAGATGGGCCTTCGTGCAGACAATGGAGCAATTACAAGGAGGGTAAGTGCGGGGTTCGCTGCAGTTTTGCCAAGGGCCAAGTTGCCCCAGAAGAACACCAACTCAACACCTGCAGCGGTTAGTTCGGTGGCTCTCCTCGGCTTACCTATGCAAATTGGGCCCCATTATTATCTGACAGCTGACTATCTCTATGGCTGACAATGGGACGTTCACTCGTCCTTTGCGACCTTTCTGATGACGAAGATCGACTGTTTTTGTTTTCTTCTGTAGGTTCTTTATCGACTTCTTCAGTTCATGAGTGAGCCTGATTGCTAATCTCCTCAGCTAAAGAATATTATCAACAGACTTTTACTGGCCGGCTGTGTGCTCGGTGAGTGCAATACGCTAAAGTTGTTGCGCCTTGCATTTCCTTGCGCCATCGGTTAGGCCGACTTGGCCCCATTGAAACATTGTTTTGGTACTATGACTATTGTGGTTCATGTGCGGCTCTCTGGTAAATTGAGGGGCAATGATAGGCCGATAATCTCACCTTGCCAATTTTATGACGATTCTTTTCAGGCTTCTACATCACACTTGGCCTCGTGTGTTCCCTCGCTTGAGCAATTATAAGCCATCACTCTGCCTTTGTTTTGATTTCTATGTATATGAAGACTACTCAAATATTGTGGTCATGAGATCCAGCGGAAAAGGTGCATTCACAGTCAATCATTGCAGATATGGATCCAATAAGTGCTGGCCTTGGTATTGTAGGGGCTGTAATCCAAATATATGGTGCTGTGACTGCCGCGTACGATACATGTCTTGATGTTAGAGACTTCCCGTCAACTTATCATGAATTGCGTATGGGCCTTATCATCGAGAAAAAAAAGTTGGAATTATGGTCAAGCTCGGTCCTTTCTGAACAAGAAAGAGAACGCGTTAAGATGTCTCCGAAAGATTGGGGACTGTGGAAACTTTTCGAATCGATCTTCTTGAAAATGCTGGAGGCGTTTGAAGAAAGTCGTCAGACTATGGAAAATTCTGGCCAGTATACCGGCCTCCCGCGAGAGCAAGATAGCACCTCTGGTGAGTCCCATTCGGATATCTCTATCAGCGAACCTGAATCTGACAGTCCGGTAGATTGGGAATTACTTCAAAGCCTGTCACTCTTCGCAAAGGAATCTCCCAGACGCACTTTAATGGGGATTGGACGAACGTTCAAATTCATCCTTAGAGATAAGGGGAAGATTGAAAATCTTATCAAGAAGCTCTGCTATTGGAATGACAGTCTCAGTCAAATGTCTTCGCGGTTGGAGCAGGAGTCCTCAAGGCGCCGGCTTAGGACCCTGCTTTCCACTGGAGACACTACGCAATTACATTATCTTCACGCAGCAGCGACGATGTTCAACCATTCTGATATTGAGAAAATGGCCAGCGCAAGGAATGTAATCGAACAAGCCAACCGCAATGAACCAGTGAAGCGTCCCGTGGATTCGGCGGGTACGCCAATGACTCCATCATCCGACTTTCGACTCGAGATGAATCAATTGGACTGGCAGGACGTCCCTTACCGTACAGACAGACCCCGTGCTATTGCTAAATTCCGTAATGAATTTGTCATCGTCGACTGGCGCAGTTGTTCGGATGACACCTGGCGACGGCAAAATCCCGAAGCATTCCATGAAAGGACTGACAAGCTGGCGCAGGTCCTCAACAGTGATCTACGGCCTTTGAACTTATCGGTCCTTCATTGCGTTGGTTACCTCGATAAGAATTCCACTGTAACCGGCTACGCTTTCCGATTACCCGAAGAGGCTCAATATGGCTCACACCCGATAACTCTTCAACAAATGCTTAGTAACGTGAAGAAGGCCGACGACATACCCGACCTCGGCGAGCGCTTTGAACTAGCCAAAGCTCTGCTCAACACCATCTTCGAAATCCATAATCTAGGTTGGATGCATAAGAACATAGCCCCAAAAAACATCCTCTTCTGGCCCAAACCTGGCACTAGAGACGAATGGGAGGTTAGCAAACCCTATCTAATGGGTTTCGACATCTCTCGACCCAATCAACCCGGCGAGGTCTCCGAAAAACCACCACCACAACCTGAAGACGACATATATCGGCATCCACACTATAAAGGCTACAACCCACGCACCTTCATACCAAGTTTCGACATCTATAGCCTCGGCATAATCCTCTACGAGATCGGCCGATGGCGGCGGGTAACAGTCCCATCTCAAGCCCAGCCACGTAGCAGTAACGACCCACGCCCACCCATGGTGTCCATTCATTCGGATCCAAACTATGTCGATAATCTGCTTTCTGACGGCTCTGTAAAAGACCTAAAGCGGATGACCGGGATACGGTACCGTGACGCAGTCATTTCGTGTTTAAGGCGAGACTTTGACGCTGTGTGGGAAAACGCGGAGGGAGATCAGCAGGTAGTATTGCAGAGCTATCTCGATCAGGTACAGAGAAGGGTTGTTGATACCATCGCCGTTTGCAATGCGTAATGTCATCAGAGCGAACTGTCATGGTTTCCCCTTCACAAAAGCCCAAGCAAAGCGCAGGCGTTGGGTTCTTCACAGGGATCAAGCCAAATGAGCGGGGCTTACTGCATGAAGGTATGTGTACTAGTAAAATCTTACTAGAAAAGGGAAGGGGTACCTTGAAGATCTGTCACTTCTACCTCTGTGGTGTTTTAACAATGGTTTTAGGATAAGGTATGCTCCCCCATATTACGTTCAAAACCCTTCTACAAGACTTACTTAGGTCATGACCCCAGCAACACCAACATCAGTCCCCGAGTCATCACCAAAGCGAACCTTTTTCTCCCCCTTTCTACTCCTCCCTCAATCAGGCTCCCCCACAGCGCCTGCAAGCGCAACCATCGGCATACTAAAGAAAATTTGGAAAGCGCTAGACGTCTGATCCTGGGTCCCGGATCTGCGAAGGAGGTTCATGAGAGTATCTTGAATTAATCTATGTATTTTTCCAAAAGGTTTTTGGCTAGTGTGATGCAGGGTATGGAGAGTTATGAGAATTAAGAAGAAACTTCTACTGAACAATATCATCAGGTTTGTCCGAACTACCCAGGCAAAATGGGCCAATGCCTTGGGCAGCCTCGGTGTTCCGGAACGAGGAGACAAAGTTCTGACCGCGATCTCAGAACATAGCAATCAGGATGATGATTGGAAAGTAGATAGGATGAATTCTTGTACAGGATTATTCCACGAGAACGAAGATTTTTTTCAGGGGAGCAAGAATTTTTCCAGCCTAGAAGCTGGGAGGCTATATCCTCCATCCTCGCAGTTGGTCTAGAAGGTCTGGAACCCTGTCATTCGGCAGTGTAGCAAAGCGGATTCCTCCCAATGAAGGACTAAAACATTCTTTTCTGAAAAGGGGATTCAAGTAAGAGATCCTAGGTATGTTCTCTAGCTATAAATAAACTATATGATCAACATTCAATACTCATACATCAATGCGCGTGACTTATCTGCGTCACTAACGGTAACAACATGCCTCCCACCGCGCCAAAAACCAGCCTGGCGCTCTTCCCTGGCTTTGATTGCCGTGATTGCCGACTACCATCTAAATAACCGTTCATTTGACTTTCGTCTTGTGATGCATTTTGGCTATCTTCCTCTTGCATCGTGTGCATCGCTACATATCTTCGGCGGCATTAGCAACTCTCAAGAACGTCTGGTGATTTGATGAAACTCACAAGAACGTTCCACCTGAAAATAATAACAATACGCCTGTCCACCATTTCATCAAGGCTGGCTCGGCGCTCCCACCTCCGCCCAATGCCCGAACAATCAGCCACGTCCCTACTGCCCCCGCTGGAGCAGCAAGGCTGAAAACTACCAAATGCGCTCTCGCGCCTCGCTTGCCCAGACCTTGCTTTAGCAATACAGATGTTAGACCAAATGCTGCAGGCGCTTTGTGAACCATAATGGCTACAAATATAATCAGAGATAGTGAAGTTGTAGATGTGGCTGACGACGATGCGCCAAGTGCGATTCCGTCCGCTGCAGCGTGGATGCAAAGTCCAAGAGTTGTGGAAAGAGAGCGTTGCGGAGAGGCGGGCGTCGGGGGTGGAGATGTTGATAGGTCGGAAAGAGAGTAAATGCTATTCTGTGGTCGTGTGGGCGCAGGTGGAGCTAGCAAAGGGAGCGTGTCCAGAAGGTACATGAGAATAAAGCCAAATATCAGAGAAATACCAATCCAAGCGTGCGGCGTGCGCTTCACACGATCTGCTGCCAAAGCTCCATCCGTACCAGGAGGTGTAGATTGATCGGGCTTGCTATTGCCTAGGATGCCAACTTCGTCTGGTCCAGTTGGTGTGACTGGAGGTGTCTTTGGGGCCGAGTCAACGTCCACGGCTGTACCTCCAGGTATGACTGGCCCTGGAAGCGTGTTGAATGGATTCGGCCCATCGTCGCGCTCGAGACTATATAGTGAATCCGTAGTCGGATGGTTGAGTGGATCAAAGGCCGAATCCACCTCGCTTTGTGCTCTTGGGCCCAAATGTGTTATGTCCCTTCGAATTTTGACATGTGCGTCCCCTTTGTAGTCGCTTGCACTGTACAGGGTCTCAACGCCCTCGGGTATGATGACTATCAAAGCTGTTCCGACAAGCACTCCCATCCCAATCGTTGAGACCATCCGCAATCGTGAGGGCGAGAGACTGAATGTGAGGGGTAATGAGCCTGCAAGAAAGGATCTGGCTGGCCGTTAGTGATCAGGAATAACCAGTGTCGCATCAAAGACTCACGCAATCGCCATGATCGTGCTCAAAGTGAGCAGCATAAAAAGTCCGTCCAACATCGTGGGAGAGATTCCGAGGACCGCCTAGATGTCTGTTTGGACTTCTTCGTGAAAGGCAGCGCTCAAGTTTCCATCGTCGTTATATAGACAACAACGCTGAAGCTAGAAACATCGCACCGACCCCTCACTTGCTTTCAATTGATGTTGACTTGACATGCGCTCGCATGAGCTGGGAGCTTCAAAGATTGGCTGAGCAAGGTGGCCCTATCAATCAGCCTTGCCAAGATCGGCGCTAGTTCTATAAAAAGCTAAAGTGGCTCCCGAGAAGCGCGCCGTGAACGCGACTTGTGAAAGCTCTTGACTTTTGGGTCGCTCAGCTCTATTTACTACAATCTCACAATTTTACGATGGCGGACGACCAGCAAGAGTGTCAGTACACCCATACAAAACCTCACTAGATGCCCTTTCTCTGACATGGATCATAGGGTCCGCCGATGCGAATGAGGCTGTTCAAATCTCCGTCGTTCGGGCAGTAGGGCCTAACTCATCTGAGACGCTCTCAACATTCCACCCCCGGTTTACTTACCCTATTTTCGGTGAGAATGAAAGTATATTTGGTTACCAAGGTCTTCGCATCAATATTAGCTTCAGCGCACATCATTTACGTCCAAATATCGAGATCCTGTACAACAAGAAGTTCTCGCCAATTGGAGATACCAAGGCAGAGGATATAAAGGAAATACTGAAAAAGTGGACCCCGGAAAGTGGGTAGAACTTTCCGTTTCGACAGATTCCAGTAGCTGATTGTATGAGATAGTCGCCTTTGAGAACCTCAGAACCTTCAACAGGCATCTCCAATTCGATGAAACGACCAAAGACTGGAAGCCTCCTGGAGAGCTTCTCGAAAGCTATACGAGCAAGGGGCGCAAATTCGAACTATGGTGCGGCGACTTGATAGACCCAGCTGTCCAAAAGATCATCGATTGTATGCAAATCCTCGTATCATTCTTCATTGAGGGAGGCACTCCGCTGGATCTGAATGATCAGGAATGGACGCTTGCTCGGTGGAAAGTTTACTTCATGTATGTGGCACTACTATGAAGTCTAGATGTTGCTGACCAACGTGGCATAGTTATGAGAAGCTCCCAGAGATACCCGCACCTGAAACCTCCACCTACTCAATAGTCGGTTATTCGACGTCATATCGCTTCCATACATATGTCCCAACTGACTCAGGGAAAACGGCAGAACCGAAAACGACGGAACCGAAAACGGCAGTTCCGCAATTTGAGTATCCTCCATCTACACCTATCGCTTTCTCTTCTCTCCCAGCGCGCACCCGCATCTCCCAATTTCTCATCCTTCCTCCACATCATTCTCACGGCCACGGCACTCACCTCTATAACGCCATGGTGAAGACCTTTCTCGCGGACCCAAGTTGCATTGAGATTACAGTTGAGGACCCTAACGAAGCATTCGACGACCTGCGCGACTATTGCGATTACAGTCGTCTTCTTCAGAATGGCACCCTTCAAAAAATCTTCCTCAACACAAATGTCGACCACAAATTAACATCAAACCACGCTGGCGTTCGGATACCAACAGCCAAGCTACTAGATGTGGCGAAATTGGAAGACCTGCGTAAGAAGAACAAGATTGCGCCGCGCCAATTCGCTCGTCTCGTCGAAATGCGCCTTCTCTCTAAGATCGCTCCCTACGCCCGACAAGCAGGCACGGCGCGCCTTACACAAAGAGCGAGATCGAGTAATCCGGACGACAAAGCCTTCTATTACTGGCGACTGTTAGTGAAACAGCGCATCTACAAGAAAAATAAGGATATCCTTAGCCAATTAGATCGTTTTGAGAGGATCGATAAGGTCGAGCAGACTGTGGCCGATCAGGCTAATGATTACGAGCGACTGCTAAAGGAGATGGAAAATTTTCAAGCACCGAGCGAGAGTGAAGGCTCGGAGCCGCGGGCTCCGAGAAAGAGGAAGATGGTTGTGGATGAGCAGGATAGCGAAGAAGAGAAGAGAGAAGCTAAGAGGATGACTATTTTGCCAAAGCGTGAGAAAGAAGGTGAGACTGGGGTTGAGATTCGGGGAGGGAATCTGGATGGGGCTGAGAATAAGAATGAGTCTTCGGACAAGTCTTTGGACGAAGAGGATAACGATGGGTATGGGTACATGAAGGACGGGTACGAGGACGAGGACGAGGACGAGGACGAGGACGAGGACGAGGATGACAGCGAAGATAAGGATGAAGATCAGGATATGAATGGGGACGAGGACATGGGAGGCAGTGTACCAGGATGACTGTGGGGAAGGTTCAAAGCTTTGGACATTTTCCCTGGCATCTCGATGTCGCTACCAGGAGCCTCGCAAGCTGCCACTGGACTTGGGTCTGGATTTGAGCAGCTTGTTTGCACCCATGGACAATCTTCCTCTGCCGCCAGAGTTGAAAGATCTGAGGGAACGACGGGTTTGAGACTGCTTCCAGTAACGCTTGCTGCATGAAATCATGAAACGTCTATGTACATATGCAGCTTTTGATGCACAACTTCATGCCCTCAGCGCTTGAAAAGCCAATAGATACCCCGAAGAAAAAGCATTCACAAGTAAAGATATCTAAGAGATTCGGACGATTGGTCCAGAAACAGATTTTGTCCGATCAGCATTTTACTAGCTTCTAGTGGCCTCCGGTCGTTGGTAAACCAAGGTATACCTGAAAGTCTATCAGCATCCCATATTTTCACGCAATCTAAAGATGTCCACTTGCCTTGAAGCTGTCATAGATCAACCATTGGAAGGCCGTCAAGGTACCAATCATCCCAATCCTGACTGGGAGACCATTCCACAAGCCCGTGAAGCCGATGTTGCCGTAGATTCTCGACATGGCTTTGCCAGCGCTCTCACCAGCTTTAGACATCATCAGCTATATTCTGAAGCTCAATTTGGGGAGGGGGCTTGGGAGTGACACTCACCTTGCCTGTCAGCGTTCAATTTGCTGACCATCACATCAGCTGGATGCGAGATGACAGCGCATCCGATACCAGCAATGTAACCACCCAAAAAGGAAACACCCGTCTGCTGAAGCGGGTTATAACTCTCCTTCGGCTTCCCAAGCGTCGCATAGATATAATTGACGGTAGTCTCAAACGTCGCAAACTTGACCATCGTATACGGAATCTGCCTCCCCCAAAGCGGCTGCAATCCCTTATAA
>JASZXT010000267.1:0-32901 GCA_035521555.1 Lecanoromycetidae sp. Uapishka_2
GGGGGAGGAATGATGCTTGTTATGGCTTCAACGACTTTCGAGGCTTGATTGGGGGTTTGGGGGAAGGCAGGACTCGGATGGTGGATTGATTGCGGACATGGCGCATTGGCGTTTGCATTGGCATCTAGTATCTCAGTGTTCTTTATACCCATATTTGCGATATTATACCCCATAAATATTATCTTAACGAGTTACAAGACCGATGTTCCATTTCTTGCAAAATGAAGTCATAGCCATCCATGCACCTTTGATAGAGTTGTTCTTGCAATGAAGCAATAGTGGTATCATCCAAGCTCAATCCATATTCGGCTCTTTGCCCAATCCTCCCAATGCCTCCCCAGGACGCCCAAAGTGTGCACTTCAATCCAAAGCTCGTTGCATAGTTCAACAAGCTTATTCCTCATCACCATCCGTAACCTTCACTTTCTTCCCCGTCCCAACCTCCTCAACTTCCTCCGCAAAGTCAACTTTCCTCTTGCCATTCGTCTGCATTACAGCCGTCTCCCCAGCTTTCGAACCCTCATTTGTAGGTGCTGGCTTCTTCTTCTTCACCATCCCAGTCAAATCATTAGCACCTTTCGAAGCCTCCTCTATCCTCTTCTTTTGGGCCTCTGGCGATTCCCCTAGTACCTGTCCTAGTATACCACTGAGAGGATGTGATCCATCGAGGGTTCCTAAGCCAGTTGGGTCGTTGATGGATACAGGAGGTTGGCGCAATTCGGTAAGCTTTGATCTCGTTAGTAGATACATAGGTATACATGGCATAATATGTTGGTTTCCTTACTCTCTGTTCCATATCTTTGACCATCTCTTTAACGTCATCGATGTCCGCTCTTGTGACCTTAGGCTTGCTGGCATCGCCATTTGTTTGTGCGCTATTCAAGAGCTTGGACTCTTCTTTTTGTATTCGTAATTTGCAGCTAGCGATAGCCGCTTCCATTTCCTGTGCTGCTTCTTCTCGCATCGCGTCGTCGACTTGTGCTTCGGTTCCTGGCTCCACGTCTCCGTTCTCATTCTTCTGCTGCGTGACAGACGAAAACTCTAAGGATAAAGATAACTTATAGTGGGCTTCTGCGAGAAGGCTCGACTCCTGTGGGAAGAGCGCTCGCTTTAATTGGAGCGCCGATTTCAGATCAACGACTGCGGCGGGAAAGCGTTCGCCTTCTAATGATATCTCGGCTTGGAGGTCGTAGGTGTCTGCTAACCGTTCCTTGAGTTGGCGAAGTTCTATGTTCTCTCCCTTTTCTTTGCCCTTGCCGCTGCTATCCTCTGCTTCCGCGATTTTCTTTTGTAGAAGCACGCGCGCCATATCAAGCACCTCGTAAGCATTGGCAAAGTCGTCTTCCTCGTCAGCATCCTCGCCACCTTCGCGGTCTTCTTCACCGTCGTCGTCTTCGTCATCTGATGTGTCCCAGTTCTCATCACCTTTAAATTGGAAGTATGGTTTGCTTTCCTTCTCCGCATCTTCTTCAGGCTTGACTATTCCTTCCTTCTCTTCCACAACCTGCGCCACGATCTCTTCAACGACCTTTTGCTCTTGGCCGTCTGTTGCTTCCGGCATATGTTCTCTCTTGACCTTCTTGCTTTTTGATCCTGTTGGCTTCTCTTCGCGCTTCTCCCCAGCAACCTTGGACCCCAAAACGTCGCTGTTCTTGATTGCAAGGTGATAGAGGCAGCGTCCATACGCGTAGAGCAGATCTGCATTTTCCGATGACATTTCTCCATTGATCTCATCTTGTAGCTCGACAGCATACGAGTAGAGTTCTGCGGCTGCATTGTAATCTTTCACTGAGTATTTGAGAGTAGCTTGTGCTTTAAGGTCTTCGAGCTTGGACCTGCTGTCGCCATCTGTCGCGACGACAGAGTCTGTTCTTGAAGGATCTTGAAGAATCTCTGCAGGGTCGGCCATGATGATGGTGAGATATTGTGTGTGTCTGGATCAAATATATGGATCTGTACTAGGTGGTGTAGGCTTTGGTGGAGCGTGATACCTGGACTCTGGCCAAGGCCTGACTTTTCATCGAATTTCTAGGTTAGTCCAAGCACGGATTGACAAGGTTGAAAGTAATGCTGAAGATAAAGTGAAGGGAATAGATGCTTGATCGAACCATTTCGGCTTTTCTCCGGCATTCGCGCGGCGCGTCCATTTTACGAATCAGACGAGTAGACGCGATCCACTTCACGCAACCAGATACATATAGAGCTCGAATATACCAGAACCATGAGTATTTCAATCATCAACGGAGCAAATGACTTTCTTATTCACAGAGGCACCTCAACAGAATAGATACTATGACCACTGTAGGACTGACCTAGGCTAATGGCAATGGTGATCTTGGAGACGTCGGAATATCTACTTGGTCAAAGGAGACGCTAGAGCACAACGACTTGTCGTGAATGGTATTCTGAACATGGATGATGGTGCTACTGATGATCAGGTGCTACTCCAATGCCATGCTGCTGTGAAGACTGTGCTGCGAGGGCCGCGAGTGCAATGAGGAGGGAATGGCTAGTGGCACTGTGATCTCAGGCTATGAAAATCTCAATAGTATGACCGAGGAACCGTACAAGTCATTCCTTCACTCAGCGGATGCCTGCTCGCAGGGTATTTCGTTTTTGTTACATTAGCCTACCGTGAGTTTTTCAAGATCTTTCTTCCTTAGATACTTTCTAAGTGGATTCATAGCGACTCTTATCTCAATGTATGTACTACAGTGAACCACACATGCGCAGTAGTATACGAGACCTTATTCGGTATGGTAGTGTTGTTTTTCAGACTGTGGGAGTAGATCAGCAGAAACATGTGGGGGAACCTTGTGTGTTGAACAACCCTCTTTTACAGTACCTCAGGTTAGGTCGCGAAACCATAGAGGCTTGGCGGCATGCTGCCAATTCAGGAGCTACTAAGCGAGTTTTTTTCGGTGGGGTTTCCCGCTGAAGCTATCTTACCACTAGCCAGCTTTTTTGTCACCCGCGAGGCAGCCTTCGCACCCTACATATCATTGCTGCTGGGCTCTCCGTGCTAAGGCGATGCCATTAGGTTGCTCGACATGGCCAATTCATTAAAATACACAAGCACTGGTGAAGGCAATTGCGCAAGTAGACGCTTTCTCAGACGGTTCCGCTTGTCTCGGTCATCAATTGAGCATCTGAGGACTCGTGCAAACCCTCTTTCCATCACCACCAAAATACCTTCCCCTCCCCATCAACACCCAACAATACAACCCAAATAATCTCAAACCGACTCCGTTGCATTTCCTTTCAAGCCCGACTAACTACCAGAGCAGCTTGGATT
The DNA here is from genome assembly GCA_035521555.1 of Lecanoromycetidae sp. Uapishka_2. Classification (NCBI taxonomy): domain Eukaryota; kingdom Fungi; phylum Ascomycota; class Lecanoromycetes; species Lecanoromycetidae sp. Uapishka_2. The sequence continues at coordinate 3,296 of JASZXT010000267.1, forward strand.
TCCACATTTGACAGTATGGGTGAAGCTATGGCTTCGGCCGAACCAATCAGTGTCTGTAACGGTCTCTGTATAGCACCTTAAAAAGCGATTAGCAGCAAGTAATCACGTTCTATGCATGAGAGTCTCAGGCATACTCGTTGACCAGTGGATTATTTGGTCCTTGCATGGTGGAGCGAGAATTTAGTTGATTGGGATCTCCGTGAATGACTTGGGGTCGAATGGTTTGGTCTGAGGCCTGTTTTACGAGATGTCTGGGAGACGAGGGATGGGGTCTAGTATTTATGATCTTTCCCTGCCCCTCATGCTGGGGGGAACTTATCTCCCAAGTGGGGCGCAATGCAGGTGAAGTGGGACATAAGCACTTATGCAGCGAGGTGCATGGCATTGCATGGCATCGTATGATTGCCTGCCTCACTGTACACGGGTTGGATCAATATCCAATCCGGCGTGAGTGGCGAGGGTACATGCTCTGTGCCGATCTCTGTCACCTTCCTCGCTGCCGTCAACATCGCCTTGGTCACCTATTACATACCAATCATAAATCGAAGCTTGCTCTCATAGCCCTAGCCTAGGCCTATCGATTCTTCTTATGTCTGTATACGGAGTAAACTATACTATGAATCGTCGCTGTATAGTCGCTCACAAGCTGGCCTATCGAGCCTATGATGCCTAAGGCATCTCGGTATCTACCTGTTGACAAGGCTGCGTTTTAGCTGAACCTGCCCTTAGCAGTAGGACTATGCCAAGCCCGGCCCACAAGCGCCGTGGACCCTAGTTCTAGTTCTATGGTTTTGCAACCTCCGGTACTGTACTCGGCTAGACCTCGGCGCTGTGGACGCGTCGAAACACGCTTGCTAAAGTAGACGAAATAGCTGGAGGGCTTGCATCAGCAGATAGAGCACCTAAGAGATAGATCATGGACAACAGAGATGGTCGTCCCCGTACGAACGTCGCACCTCTGTTCAACGCCCCCCAAAAATTCACCGAATCGAATCCTATCCCCTCCTCGTCTCCCGGCTTTGGTACCCCCGTCCACCCAATTCGAGCCCCGCAACCCAGAGAACCACCCAAACCCTCGATACTGCCTATACTGCTCCCCCCAGCTACTCTACGACCTTTAGCCTTCCGCACATTCACGAAAAAGCACAACCTCACCCTCACCTCATCGGCGCTACAGTTGTTTGCTACATTCATTGGCAAGCATTGCGGGTCAGGATGGCGGGAGGAAGGGTTAGCGGAGAAGGTGCTGGACGAGGCTGCGAAGAGCTGGAAGAAGGGAGGCGGTGGGATCATCGTACCTGGGGAGGGAGAGGAATTGAAGAACATATTACGAAATATAGAGGGGTCTATGAGTGGAGGGAAGATCTCACAGCAGAGTGGGCTAAGTCGGCAGAATAGCTTTGCTTTTGGCGCAATTGATGGTGATAACGCCGTTCTGGAAGGCCGGCCTGGTGTGTTGGGCAGAGAGGAGAGTTTTGGCATGTCTGGTCTGGGTGTTGAAGACGAGGAGGAAACCACCGAAGTCAAGGATCCCAGAAAATGGCTGAAAGTAGTGGGAGCATTCGATCAGCCAAGGTTGACATACAACGTCACTCAGAAGCACTTTGAGGTCGAGAAGACACCTCCTTCGCTGTTGCCCGATCCATCACATAAGACCCATCTATTTCGGCATCGCTATAATCTCATACACCAGCGATTACTACGGAATGAATCCTTCCAGACCTCTTCGGTTGTCTCTGCGCGCGTAACCTCACTACAGCGCTCATCGTCCACAATGGCAACGGCTCAACAAGCGTACAAGCTCACGCCAATTGCCAACCTCCTGGGTCGGAGCGGCAGTAGTCATGTGCTGTTGGGAATGCTGACGATATCTCCCACCGGCGTATTGACCCTTAACGATCTGACCGGGAGCATAGCGCTTAATATCCAGCACGCAAGGCCAGTTCCTGAAGACAGTGCTTGGTTCGCCCCCGGGATGATCGTTGTGATTGACGGCATATATGAAGAAGAAGGATCAAGCGCTGCGCCAGGGCTGGATGGAAATCGCGGCGTGGGCGGTACCCTTGGGGGCGAATTTATCGCGTACTCTTTCCGAACACCTCCTGGCGAGAGCCGGGATGTTACACTCGGTGTTATTGGTGAAGGCAAGAATGGAATCGTAAAGCAAGGCGGAGGTTTCGGCTGGGTTGACTTCCTTGGCGTTGGGAGTGAACGAGCAGTTGGCACATCAATGCGAAAGTTAGAGAAGTCTGTGCTCAATGGTACGCCAGAGAGCTCGAATGAAGGTAGAGGCAGGATGGTAATCCTGGGAGAAGTAGAGCTTGACACTGCCAGGACGTTGCAGGCACTTAGGAAGGTCCTTGGACTGTACGCTGCGGGGCCAGCCGATCAGACGCCAATGGTGGTTGTACTAATGGGTAATTTCGTACGTTACGCCGTCATGACTGGCGGAGGTAGCGGTGGGAGCATTGAATACAAAGAGTACTTCGACTCTCTTGCGTCTGCTCTGTCCGACTACCCTACCATGTTGCAAAACACCACATTCGTCTTCGTTCCTGGGGACAACGATCCGTGGGCTTCTGCATTTTCAGCTGGAGCTGCCACAGGCCTTCCTAGGACAAGCGTACCAGAGTTGTTCACTTCAAGGATTAAACGCGCGTTTGCCACCGCAAACTCTGAAGCAGAGAAAGGAAACGGCAAGAAGGGGGATGGAGAGGCAATCTGGACTACTAATCCCTCACGGCTGACATTATTTGGACCCACTCAAGAGGTTGTCTTCTTCCGCGACGACATATCTGGTAGGCTTCGCCGTAATGCTGTGCGATTTAGACCTCCGGAGAAGGAAGCAGAGCAGAATTTGGACGTCACTGTAGGGGAGGCAACCAATGCAGACTCCGTTCCCGGGGGTGGTGATAAAGTTACTAAACAAAGCGTTGACATTGATATGGAACAGACTTCCGAGTCCCAGATGACTGTTCCAAAGGCCAAAGAGCCAACAAGTTCAGCAGCGTCTCAAGATACACACACAGCACGGAAGCTTGTAAAGACCATACTAGACCAGGGCTACTTGTCACCCTTTCCATTATCGACTCGACCGGTGTTGTGGGATTACGCAGGCGCACTTCAACTATATCCACTGCCCACAGCATTGGTGCTCACGGATTCAGAAGCTCCTCCGTTCGCAGTCACCTATGGAGGTTGCCATGTCATGAATCCAGGTCCGCTCACACCTCAAGGTAGGCGGGGTGCTGTCCAGTGGATAGAATATGATGCGAAGACGAGACGGGGGAAAACTAGAGAAGCCCGATACTGACCACGAGAGCGTCCTCCAATCGGACCTTCATGAGATATCCTGGTTGTCAATCTGGTTGAAGACCTAGAGCCGGTGTTTATGTCAATGAGCAAAGTACACGACTTGTGTCTCCAGAATGAATTGTAGACTAATGATTAGACCTCACGGCTTTGCATCATTCGACGCTTTAGCGAAAAGATCATACTCCGGGGCCACGGATACATGCATAATGAGCGAGGATTGAAGATATTGAAATATAATTCGAGAAACAGCTGGGAGTTGTAAGAGAAAAAGGAGTCACGAGAGAGGTGATCTTGATGAAGCTGGGGATTCAAGTCGAAGACCAGAATTTCCACTCGAGCCTGCTACGATATCTTCGCATGATTTGATGATATTCAATAAATATGATGACCACATTCAAGAGAGCGCAATCAAAGAATAGTCTTAGTACTTCTCTTTTGACTCGCTCGAAAAAGTCTTCGGTTCCCACGGTAGTGCGATGATGTACTACCGAATGCGCAGAACTCGCCGCTTGTAGAGCGGTTATAATCTGCATAATGATATTGCTCTAGAACGATTTCCTACGGGCTGAATGGCGACAAAAGTCTACCAATCAAGCCTCGTCGTCGCTCGGGCGACTTCTGTTAAGAGGAGCGTTCTTGACCATTCGTTGTGGTCGCGCGGATACGAAGCGTTGTACCAAATTTAGATATCTCCGATATTCTAGAGTAGTCTTCAGCTGCCCCCCAGAGCAAAGTCTTACTGGTGACTATATCATGAGTTTGCAGTCATTGTTTGCATCAAGACCAGCCAAAGGATAAATTCTTGTATGAAGCAAGCGAAAAATGCAATGGTGGCACGGATGGCTGTTTATCGGTCGCATTCAGAACTCGTGGCTCCCGTGTGCCTGGACGGCAATTTCTCACGCTAGTGCCCTGATTGGTGGCTTCCCCTGAACCAGCACTCCCCCCCAAAGTCCCCTAATCTTTTAGTCCAAAACATCCCCCCTCGACCATTGCGATCATTTTCGTTCTCGACATTTCCCGCGCCTACGAAGCATTCGTTCCCTCAATCACACTCTTTATCCTACTCTGTACATTTGCATTGTTGATATCTACCGCTCTCTACTCTCACCTTCATTCTTTGTCCCTAATTCATTGACGCTTGCATCATCGTGTTCACTCCTTTCCCACCCAGTCGACTCCTTACATCTGCAGAATTGAACTTTTACTCGACAACGTTGCGGTTGATCCGAAACCTCTTGTCGATTCCCCTTGTACACAAGGATCTCTTTTGACGCCCTCAGACATAACTACGGCACATATACACCGATCGCAAATCCACTGTCCCCAAATTCCTAGACTTCCTTTAGCGTTCTAGCTCGACTGTCACGACCTTACGACTTTCTGTACATCTAACGCCACTGGATAAATTGCTGTCACAAATTTCGAAGATTGTGTTGGCTCATTGAAAAAAGCAAGGATGAGGTTAGGATCAACGCCCTCAAGATGGCTTGCGGGACTCACAATGCTGGGAGCCCTGTCAAGCACAACACTGGCCAATGACATTCTGCAAACGACAGGCTTCACGACCTGTATGAACGATGCACAAATAAATGTCAATGCTCTTGATATCCAATATGACCGATCAACGAAGCAGATAACGTTCAATGTTGGGGGCAGCAGCTCCAAAGTGCAAAACGTGACCGCATCGATGAGTGTCTCCGCCTACGGCAAGCAAGTATACCAGAAGGATTTCAACCCATGTGACGAAGCTACAAAGGTTGAAGAGCTGTGCCCTGGTAAGTCGATAGAAGACAAGAAATCCTTCTGGACTTGGCGCTGACTTAGTCTCTCAGTCCCCGAGGGTGTCTTCGCCGCGCAAGGTGTGCAGAATGTTCCAGATCAATACGCTGGGGAGATCCCTTCGATAGCTTATTCTGTGCCTGATCTTGAGGGAGAAGCCAAGATGGAATTGAAGGCGCTCGATGGAGGACAAGGCCTTGCATGCATTGAGTCCGATGTCACGAACGGCAAGACCGTCGAAACGCCTGCCGTTTCCTACATTGCAGTGGGTATTTGTGGGGCTGCGCTACTTGTCAGCGGCTTTGCAGCAGTGGGTAGTATGGGTACCACTGGTGGCCATGCACCAAGTCCCAACTTTGGCCAGGTCTTTGGATGGTTCCAATCGGTGGCTATGAACGGGATGTTAAGTGTTCAGTACCCACCAATTTACCGAAGCTTTTCCAAGAACTTTGCGTTTTCTGGAGGGCTCATTCCTTGGAATTCGATGCAGATATCGATTGATAATTTCAGAAAAGCGACAGGAGGTAATCTTACCGATGACAGCGTGCCCTACCTGCGCAATGCGTCATTAGTGTATGACACTGGTTCAGGCTCTGACTCGAGCATCACGAAGCGCGGGATTGACTTTTTCTTCGAGCCTCACCTAGTCTCAAGAGATACTGCGGTTTCGGTAAATGGCACTCAAGCAGGCAATGGAACCGCTGCTACGAATGGCACCAGCAGCGCGGGAGACAACAAAGTTTCCCACCTCGTGCATGGTATCCAAGGTTACGTGGAGCAGCTCACCATCCCTCAAGCGAACACATTCATGACGGTCTTGTTGATCTTCGCTATTGTTATTGCCGCCATAGCCGTCGGTATCTTACTCTTTAAGGTCATCCTCGAAACATGGGCACTATTTGGTTCATTTCCCAAAAAGCTCACCGGCTTCCGCAAACGTTACTGGGGCCTCCTTGCCAGGACTATCGTCAATCTGATCCTGCTGCTCTACGGTGTCTGGACTCTCTACTGTATCTATCAATTTACTAATGGCGATTCCTGGGCCGCCAAGGTCCTTGCTGGTGTTACCCTAGGATTATTCACAGTCATCCTGGGCTTCTTCACTTTCCGCATCTGGCAGATTGCCCAAAGATACAAGAAGATGGAGGGTGACTCATCGGCCCTTTTCGAAGACAAGGAAACGTGGCGGAGGTACAGCTTATTCTATGACAACTACAAGCGAGGGTATTGGTGGCTGTTTATGCCTGCGATCATCTACATGTTCGCAAAAGGCTGCGTCATTGCGGCTGGTAATGGCCATGGCCTAGCACAGACCGCTGGACAACTGATTGTCGAGTCTCTCATGTTTATCTTGGTGCTTGGAACCAGGCCGTTTGCCAGTCCTGCCGGCAATTGGATCAACGTCATCATCCATACCGTTCGTGTGCTTTCAGTAGTCTGCATTCTGGTATTCGTCGAAGAACTAGGCGTTGCACAATCCTCAAAGACGATTACGGGCGTGATCCTGATTGCTGTACAATCAGTCCTGACAGCAGTCCTGGCAATCTTGATCGCTGTGAACGCGATCATTGTCTGTGTCAGAGAAAATCCTCACCGCAAGCAAAGGAAGCAAGCTGGTACGTATCTCTCATCTCATATCGTGTGACCTCTCACTAACAACCCTCCAGAGAAAATAAACCGTGACCTTGACGACCTCACCCCTCTCGACGCCCGCAACTCCCTTCTTATCGACCCAGTCGACTACACCGACACCAAAAACCCCCAAGTCAAAGCCTACCCACTCAGCACCTACACGCGCCGCACCTCCTCCCCCATGACTCCATACCGAGACACTGAAACACCGCCCCCTCGACGAGCACGGGGCATGAATGAAAGCACCGAAAACCTTGTTAGTTCGGCGAGCAGTATGGGACACAGGCATAACCGGAGTACGAGTCGGGAGAGCGATGGGTTGAGTCCGCCACGTGCTGGGAGGCAGCCTACGGTGCCTGATATGGGATATCGCGGTGTTGCGTATTAGAAGTGAAAATCATAATGTATGAGCATATAGGGGAAAGAGCAAGGAGAGGCATTTTCTTGCATATTAGCGATTTTCTTTTGCGGGGATGTGGTGTCTTTTAGGGCAGGGCGTTGCATATGTTGCGTGGTAGATATCTTTCATTCATTGATGTCGGTCTGTTGCGCTGTAACTACTTTTTTATATGGGTAGTGTGAATGGAATTCTCTGACTACAGACAGATGTATGGTAATTAAGACACTGACGATCTATTTGCTTGTAGATTCAACCTTCTTCAGCATTGCAATTAAAATTGCGGACCCAAGATTTGTCACTGAGAGAGCAGCTTCACTACGTGATTGCCAGATTTGAAGTGATGGAACATAGATATTGTGTACCTTTGTGGGGAATCGTTAATTACCCATCAACGATTCCAGGCAGGCACCGCAGGAGCAAGAGGAACAAATCAAATGCGCTGTCAGTGAGATTGCCACGAACCTACCTGCCTGCAACCTCTTCTTTCTCATTTCCATAGTCTGACTTTGGATAGCTTTGGTAACTAGTATTGGTATTCACGAAGCCACAATGACCCCCCACGAAACCGATGATTGCATAACCTACTACATCAACAACATCCTATCCTGCTACACCGAGCTCTCCCAATCAACCAGCTTGGCACCCTCGCCAGCAGTAAACGCCATCTTCGAGCGGCTGGTGAAACTGTGCATGAGGATTCCGCCAAAGGAGGTTACGGCCAGAGTTTGTATCTCCCTGGACTGCTCTTCGTAAAAGTAAGCTGAGCGTGGCAGGTCCTATCGGATCCGAGAGTCGTGGCTCTATCGCCTCATTTGCGGGAGTTGTGCGCGGAGGGTGAGTATCAGCTTGAGAGATTCTGGGCGGAGAAGATATGTTGTTGTGAGACGCGGCTGAAAGGTTAGCTATGATGCATTCTCGAATGGGGAAGTATGTTGATTTTTGTGTTAGCAAACGAAATACTCCGCTCTTTCCCTTATTATGGCAACTATGTCGACCTCATTCGCATGGAAATGAACGCTCTTACCTCTGTGTCGTCCGATGCCTTACCTCACAACTTTCTGATCCTTGGCTCTGGTCCGATGCCGCTGACATCGCTTTGTATACACCAACACCTCAGCAATGTTCGTCCCGGATGTGTAAAGTGCCATAATGTCGACCGATCCGCTGCAGCAATTACTTGCTCAACGAAGATGTGCCGCGCTCTCGGTCATACGGCAGACACCATGTGCTTCCAATATGCCGATGCCAATAGTCCAGACGTTGATGTTGGATCCTTTGATGTGGTATACCTGGCTGCATTGGTGGGAAGCTGTAGCGAGCAGAAGACTAGTATCGTAGCTGGTCTTGTCAAGAGGATGAAGCCAGGAAGCCTAGTGGTGCTAAGGAGTGCCCATTCGTTGAGGAGGTTGTTATATCCTGTACGTATAAATGACACTTTAAGTGGACATTGTCGGGTTCAAACGCTTTGCTGATGTTATGAAAGGCGGTCGAGGTGACAGAGCAGATGGCGGAAATCGGATTGAAAGTTCTTCTGGTGGTGCACCCTTACAACCATATTATCAATTCGGTGATCATTGCAATAGTGGAGACTGCTTGCGGATGCTGCTCTTCAGAGCTGCCATAAAGTATTTGGAAATGCATTAAACAGGCAACCAGGGAAAGCTTGTAAGCAGTGTTTGACCAAAGGTGCAATTTTCGGCGACTGCGGCGAAATTCAAAGCCTAGACGGGCAAGTAACAGAGTAACTCGCATCAGACTGCTTGCATTTCCATTTCGATAAGTCGTGTTGCAGACGCGATATCGAAGACGATGTGGCTTTCTATCTTTGGCACGCCGTGCGTTGTCGCTTAGGGATCCTAGAGAGCTCTTTGGCTAAACATTGGTTCCTACCTAGGCTAGCAGCACCCTAGAACGGCCCTCCCGCGGTCATTGAGGCCCCTAATTGGGCTGCCCGTCGTCCCTTTCCAGGATCTGACAACGGTGTCAATGAATCGATATGCACAGGATCTCAAGTCCCCTGCAATATCTTTTCTATGGCGCCGAAGGGTCCCATGTTTCGTTCGCGACTTCCAATTTCTTCTCTTTTCTCTTCCACTGAGCGTGATCAGGGCGTTGATGAGGTTTTTCCTGTATTCATGGCGTACTTTTGAAAACTGTGCGCGTCACGGACAAACCATTTTTAGCCATGCATTTCGTACATCTTTACATAGCATCAGTCTTCATGCCCTCCATTGCCTTCAGCCAAGGCCCATCTAGCTCCTCCAAACGCGGCCTTGTCTATGTACCCAGCGCAAAACACCCACAAGACGACGCCAATTGGGATTCTTCCACGTCGGACCTGACATGGTATTACAACTACCAGCAGACCCCATCTCCAGCGTTCAACAACGCAACCAAGCTCGAGTTCGTACCCATGCTGTGGGGACAGCCTGGTTCCGGCAACAACTATGGTTCTTTTCTCACGGACGTGCAAGCTCAGATCAAGGGCGGAGCAAACATCACTTACGTCCTCGGATTCAATGAGCCCGACGGAACCCAGGCAACAGGAGGGAGCGATATCCCGGCTGACACGGCGGCGCAGCTATGGAAGCAGCAAATTGAACCTTTGGCGACGCAGGGTGTGAAACTCGGAGCGCCTGCTTGCACAGGAGCTGAGACGGGTACGCAGTGGCTGAAGGACTTTGTAGCAGCTTGCAGTAATTGTACAATTGACTTCGTGCCGATCCACTGGTATGGGAATTTCCAAGGGCTGGCAAGCCATATCGGAGAGGTCGTTGGGACTTTCAATAAGACTGTATGGGTTACCGAGTATGCAGACTCGGGTGCAGATCTCCAAGACTCCCAGACCTTCTATAATCAGAGTTCTAGCTATATGGACTCATCGCAGTCAGTCAAAGATTCCGCCGTTTGACAACGTTGCAGCCGCTGATTTGGGAAACAGAAACGTTTCTCGGTATTCGTACTTTGGTGCCTTCCGCAGCGACGTCTCGAACGTTGGGCCAAACGCTGCTATGCTCACTCAGAATGGAAAGCTGACTGACATCGGAAGCTGGTATCTAGGAGGCGGAGAGACAGGTAACACGCCGAAAGGCGTTACAAATCGCTTCAAGCCATTCACCGGCTCTGTCATACTAGTTGGTCTCACAGCTATCTGGTTTGTACTTTAAGCCGTTCTCCAATTTTGGAAAGTATGACAAAGATAGATTGTTCGACTCGTTATATAAAGGCGTATAGCCGAAACAGCAGATGGCGTCTTCCATGCTTAAAAATTCTTGTAGAGTACCGTCAGGGATTTGCTTTGTTTCAATCCATTTCAACCAAAGTTGGGAATTGTTGAACACTCATCGCGGCTTTTTTTTAACAGTCATGAGAAAGGCTTCCACAGGAAGCAATCAAAGGTCCAGTACCTCCCTCATTCTCGCCATTCCGGTCACTCTCAACGGTTCCCTTTAGAATCCGAGTCGTTCATCTTCCTCGTCTTGGCAGTTTAGATCCCTGCCAACAGTTCCCAGTAGTATCCTGAATATTGGTCCCACGCCTCCCGGTCTCCATCTTTTCACAGTCTGCATTATCATCTTCCTCGGTATAGTTATGTCCAATACCCATTTCCGGCCTCTCGCTTTCCAAGCTCAATGTAGATTGGCTGCAATAGCGTACGTCTGCAAGATCACCAAAGGTAGTCTTCGCAAGGCATTCTGGTTGGTGCTCCTCTTATTTGGAAGGCACTGATGCTTTTTCGACTAACGTTCCATTGTATAACAACGAAAGTTGACGTGATAGGTGGTCCTGCAAGTTGATGCGTGTTTTCCGTCTCATTCACTCTCTTGGACTGACTTATTGCGAGTCAACTTGCTCTGAAGGGCTTGCCATTGGTATTGACCAAATGACTGGACACGACCATCTTAGACAATCTTGAGCCCGAAGACAGTCGAATCAATACCTGTAAGAATGAATTGCTATTGTTCGAAAGTGAAGGCGGGTCTGCGTCTTGCGCTAGCATTTTAGCTAGCGTGATTTGACCCCCCATCCATCCAACCTCCGCCATCTACTACTTGCCGAAGCAACATATTCGCTTTACATCGCTGCGTGCTTCTGGTTCCTTTTGGGTGTGGATCTGATCTGGCGAATCAAATCATACTGTGTAGTCAACTTGTCTTGAGCTACAGCCTGGGGGAATTGCTTCGAGTCCGCCCCGCAGTTTGACAGCGCGTCAACAGTCATCTCGCCTACAAATTGTAATGCCTTCCTCCTTCAGGAAAGATGTGATTGCTGCTCCAGCACGATACCGAACGCCTTCGCCTCCAAGATATGCTTTCGAACCTCTTTCCCCAGGCCCCAACCAAGGTATCTCTGCCGAGGGTTTGGGTTTCGGCCTGCGGTGGGCAAATATAGCTGAGACACACAATGGTCACAAAAGAAGATATTCTACATACTCTGAGATCGATGCCGATGCGGTCAAGAGGACAGGAGCCTCGGGAGGCGCGATGGAAGCGTTTGCGTCGATAGCGCTGGCTACAAAACCCGCCGACCTTTATGATTCATATCCTTCTGGCAACACGGTGTACCTCAAAGAAAATCAAATAGATCGCCCATCGAAAAGAGCGAGATCAGAAAATCTACCATCTCCAGATTGGTCGAGGAGAAGAGCGACAGCGGTCTCAAGACCTGCTACGAGTTACGAGCCGTCACCTGAGGAAAGAAGATGCGAAGCTGAGCTTCTGCTCCATTTCACTCAGGTCTCAGCAAAGCTTACGACGCCTTCACCGGTACTCCCGAAAGCTGACTTGAGTCATGCGCGCCGTGCCTCCGAGACATCGGTGCAAACCTCCGGCGCACCTGCACCTGGCGATGGTTTGGAGCGAAATATAAAGCAAGACGGCGCGGAGGCAAGCGAGAACAGGAGGGAGACTGGCCAAACAAAGAATGTTGTCTCTGTGCAGCAAGAGGTGAGCGGTGGTGGACGGCCTGCAGCTCTCGAAATTGACACGCATCAGAGTCCTGTTCCGGCCACACCCAGTGATTGTCATGAGGTGCAGGAAATATTGAATGCTCTGGATGACCAGGAACATAATGACTGCGCTTCCGCGCCTGCCGAAAAGCTGGGCGAACACACCTCGGATCCCTCCCATATGACAATACAACCAGAGCAAGATATTCCTCATGAGTCGGAAAGAAGAGATGATGGATTCAAGACCAAAGACCCTCCCCCGGTTTCTGATCCCGCTGCCAATGAATCTGTGCAAGACAATGCTTTCTGCGAGGAAAAAGAGATCTTGAGAGCTGCCTTTCAGACTCCCGCAGATGCAATCCCAGCGTTAGACGACGCCTTGCAATTGCTGGAGGATGCGGTTCAAGAACAAGATAGCGATCGCAATGTAGACACTTCAGAGCGTCCGGGCTCCGAAATGATGCAAAAAGATGCTGAAGAAGATATTGGAGGGAATGAGTCACGCGTAATGCATGGCCCCTTGGGGGACCAGGTGGATATGGTGAAGACCTCTTCACTACCGAGTGCCGAAGTAGCTGTTGAAAGTTCATTACAAATCAACGCAGCGAACGATGAAGCCAGCGACGCCGAGATGTCTGATTCTCGACAGCATTCGACGATCCCAACAGCTGTGTGCGCAGCATGCAACTTTGCCAGGAATTCTGCGGGCATGGAGACGGACAACAATTCTACATCTTGGATTAGCTGTGACGCTTGCAAATCTTGGTTTCATTTTGCGTGCGCAGGCTTCAAGAACGAGAGAGACGTGAGAGGTGTCGACAAATTCCGTTGCAAAAGATGCAAGCCAATTCACGGAGCGACGACTTACGTTCGGAAGTCGTCACGGGCCCACAGTGCCATCGATTATGCCAGCTTGCATCAAGGAGCCATCAAAACCTCTGATGAAAGGCCAGAACATCACTACATCAAGCCAATCAAAGACGGCACAATCACTTTTCTCCCGGAGAACTTCGCTAGAATGCGCCCTGAACTAGTCACGGCTGAGTACTTCGAGAAAGGCGCTGGTATGAAGGAGCCTATCGTGATACCTGCATGCCTTAACCCTCAGCCGGAAATTGGTACCTCTTCCAACAAGGAAAAGGAACATCATACGAGCAACGTACCGCAACCCAGTCCGTTGGATGATGAAGCCACTGGCGAGGATTGGGACTTACGCCATCATGAAATAGAACGCGTCCCTGATCATGGTCAGGATGCTCTGGACATGGTTGTACCACAAGGTCTGACAGTCAGACAAGTCGCTGAGCTATACGGACCCGAGGAAAAGGTCGAAGTGATTGATGTAAAGTCACAGAATGGCGAGAGCAAGAAGTGGAATATGAGAAGGTGGGCTGACTATTACGAAAATCCGAATAACAAGGTCGTACGGAACGTTATAAGTCTCGAGGTATCTCAGAGCAAGCTTGGACGACTGATAAGGCGACCAAAAATCGTACGAGATCTCGATCTTCAAGATGCTGTATGGCCTGAGGATTTGCTAGCCAAAGGGGAATACCCTAGGGTCCAATTTTACTGCCTCATGTCTCCTGCTGACTGTTTCACCGACTTCCACATTGACTTTGGCGGCTCCTCGGTTTTCTATCACATCCTCAAGGGTAAGAAGACTTTCCTTTTCATTCCGCCGAAAGAGAAGAACCTGAAGAAATACGAAGAATGGTGTATGTCGCCTGCGCAGAATTGGACCTTTCTGGGCGACCAAACCAAGGAATGTTACAGGGTCGATCTTTCACAAGGGGACACCATGTTGATCCCAGCGGGCTGGATCCATGCTGTGTGGACTCCAGAAGACAGTTTGGTCATCGGAGGCAATTTTCTTACACGAATGAATTTTGGCATGCAACTACGAGTCTCTCAGGTTGAGAAGGCTACAGGCGTTGCTAGGAAGTTCAGATATCCCCATTTCCAGAAACTCCACTGGTACACGGCCATGCGCTATCTAGAGGACGATCCTCTACCCGCCAGCGTTAAAGACTTGCTCCATTCTGGTCAAACCTTCAACCGTGAGAAACCAGCTTACTTGGATTTCGATGCATGGGGAGAGAATTCTCGCCAAGGCGCACAAAATTATCATGCCCGATACTACTCTCAATCCGAGCTTGATGGTCTGCCTGACCTTGTTCGTTACCTGCTTCGAACCGCTTTGATCGATATTGGCAACATTACAGATGGTATCACGGTGGAGATACGCAACGCTGTGAAAAAGGCGATCCCCCGAGGCCATGGCCATGGCGAGCCGCTTGATGTCGTCAAGACTTTCGCTACGTGGTGTTCTTGGAAACGCGGCAACGAGCCAATCCCACATTGGGCCTATCCTGATGCTATGCCGGAGAACATTTCGCCTGACAAGTTGAGTGCTGCCGCAATGAAGAAGCTTGATCGCGAAGCCGCCCTGTTGGCGCCTAGACGACATTCAGCTCGCATGCAGTCTCAGCAAGCAAAGGCAGAGGCTCTGGAAACTGTTACTGTGAGTGAAGCTATCTCAAGCCATGGATCTACCGATTCTACCTTGTCAACCACGGGCGACTTGAAGAGAACGCCTTCCGATGTTAGTGTGCTAGCACATACGGACGCAGCAGTGGACACACCCAAGCGACCACGAATCGCTTCGGGTACAGGCACAGGATCTCATCGCAAGACCGCATGCGAATCTTGTCGGAAAAGGAGACGTGCATGCAAGCACAAAGATCAGGTTGCCATGTCAACGCTCACTCAACAAGATGTCAATTCTGCAATTGGTTCGGCAAACACCCCAATAATACCACAAATTTCATCCTCTACTTCTACTCCTAGCGCTATGGACCAATTTAATGCCGCATACTCAAACAACAAAGGCGAAAGAGCGCAGAATATCAACGATTGGAATATCAGCACTCCTGCCCAGTCATCAATGTTTCCGAGACCGCCGGTCACCCAGAATGCTGAGCCGGCATTCCACCCAGATGATTTCGCTTCTCAGCTTAGAAACCTCTCCCATGATGTGATTGCTGCCTTCCCCAAAGCTGAATTCCGAACACCAACACAGCCAATACCGGGTCTCAGAAACGGGTCTGGAAATTTGACGTCGTCGCGTCCCAGAACCAAGGCCTGCGGTGACTGCCGTAAGAGCAAGGTGAGTTTCGCGCTTTACTACCCTTTGACACTCGACTTACAAGATTCTTCTAGCGTCGATGTATACACGACGAGTTTGGCAATGAGGATCCTGTCAAAGTGAGCGAGTCCGCTATTCCAAGACCCCATGCGCGCAAGGCGAATAAGAAGACGGCTGCTGTACAGCAAGCCATGTCTCAGGATACGTCTAATGAGTACTTCGACACTACAAGCCATGCGTCGCCATTGGTTGAACCGACGAGGAGGCCAGCACCAGTTGCGAATATGATAGCACAGCCGCCTGCAGAAACCTCAACATCAGAATCTCAGGGTCCCGCTATGTCAAGCTTACCAAATACCTACCTCCAAGCAACAGCAGAGCTCGCGCTGCCTCTTCTTGACCCAGCTCTGTTCGAAGACAATGCAAATAATCTCATGCAGAATCAGCAAGTGGAGCCCCACGGCGAGTCATTATTGCAATTGGATGTGCCCATCCCGGGACGTAGCGACATGAATGAGCCTTGCGAGACAGCTGAAAATCAATGGCAGGTTGCCCCACCATATGCATCACCAGAGGCCAAACCGGCGCCAAAAACCATCGAAACCACCGAAAGCTACGAACAGCCGGCCTCTGCTCTGGTCTCCCCACCTGCTTCATCACACGAGGAAGCTGCTCAGAGTCCATCGGAGGCAAATGCGAAATGGACCCCATCGAGGTCGTCGTCAAGACAATCCTCGAGACAAGCGATACAAATGCAACAACCACGATACACACCCGAGTCAGGGTCGATGAGAAGAGCAAGCAGTAGCTCATACGGAGAGAGCAATGCGGCGGAAAGGGCGGCATCACCCATGGTGGCAGAGCCTATAGTACATATATCTCCATCACCGGCTGCTAGGCTTAGCCTCGAGACAGTCGCAGATGAGGAAAGCTTGAGGCTGATCAAGGAGCTTCAGGCGCAGGATTACGGACTACGGCGAAGAGGAAAGGCATAATGTAACATTTCTTATTATCTATATACGGCATGTTATTGGAGGTACGATAGCCATGCTTACGAGCATGAACAGGGGTTATGGCGTTCCTGAGAAGTTGCAATTTGTAAGGGAGGCATGGGTTCATGGACTTGGATTTAAGGTCATTTTCATGTAGTCTACAGAGAAGATGGATGATGCAGAGCATGATACCTACCACTGGCGTTGTATTGAATTGGGAGACCATGAATTTTTCGAAGTTATCTCCGTGAGCCATATGGTTTACTTATACAGCTTTAGATCATTGGAATATAAACAAGATCACCCCGTATCATCGTGCACTTGGACTGACCTCGCTAGCTACCTTTCGGGTTGTCCATTCAACGTGTCCGCTCGACTCTTGCTCAAGAAATGCATGATGTCCCCTTGATTGTCTTGAAGTGCCAAGGGTAATCTGCCGGCCCTTTTGCTTGAATTGGCTTAGAATTGTCACTGGCAAGCTTCGCCAGGGTAACGGACAAGCCTGAAAGTAAGCAATTCTGCCATTCTGGTAGTGCGCGCTAATTCAAAAGTGGCAAAGCCTAAATGCGAATCCCAAACAACAATCCAAATCGTTCTTTCCTCTACTCTCCTTCTTCTAACTTTCACCAAAGTCCTCTGCAAATGACGATACTTACTATCAAAGATGGTTACTTGTTGGTCCGCCGGAAAAAGAGGATATGATGCCACAATCGTGCCCCCAACAGTCGAACGACGGACCCCGCATACACAACATTTCATCTCCACACCATGCACTGATGCACATACGTTAGATTCGTGCCTCATACTCATTACCACACTCCCTATCTCCAATTTAATGACATCGCTCCGAGTGCTTTCTTAGCTGCTTGATGTGCCCGAGACAAGGTAGACTACATTTGCTTGATGACGACGCCTCCTCCCTAAGTAAATGTATGCTCGCCTTCCTTTTGTTTTGTATGCTGCAAATGTCTGGATGTGCAATTGTCTTGTGCATAGCCTAATCACTTTCACGATGTTGTTGGTTTTGTCTTGTCTTGTCTTCGTGGCATCAAGGACGAGAGGATATCCTTGTGTGTTGATCAATAATAACCTTGCGGTCAAGGTCACTGCTGTCAGGATTGGGCACTGCTCAACGATACGCTTGTTTGAGCAGTAGAAATTGAGCTTCGAGAGGATCATGACGATTTGAGGACATAGCAGAGCTACAAGCATCGATGGAACGAGCTCGTCCAAGAGCTCTCGTTCGGTTTCTAACGGGGTATGTGATCATAAATGACAATACAAAACAAATAGCTGACAAAAAAGCAAAGCATCAAAATAACGGATTTGGAAGGAGGGCCATGACAGAATTTCAATTGAGGAAGCGTCCTCTAGTGGCCATTATATTGCAGAGCTTGCCAAGGCGTCATTGAAATTGAAGGAAATAATGATCCGGTAAACTTAGTCTAGGACCACGATCCTTCTACTAATGTACAAAAGCCTTCCTGCTCCAAAGTTCGCAGCACAAAGAGCATACCCTGCCAAGCCTTGTGACAGACATGCATGCACGCATTCCTACACCCTTTCTCCAACGTCGTTTTCCCAAACCTCGAGACCAGCTGCGAAAGACTCCTCGTCTCTCCTGTCTACAGTCACGAACACACGGTATCATGCTCTTGTTGATAACTCGACCATTGCTCCATCGACGCTGGAAAGCCGACAGGGGAAGGAGGAGGCGGAGCTGGTTGGTGGACGGTGGAGTTGGGATCGATTGATAGAGTAATCTTGGGCCTGGATGATGCCAGTATTGCCCTCGAGAGGTCTTGGCTGAGGGTTTCTGAGCTGGCTACGGAGAGGCGGCGACGGTCTTGAAGAATGCGAGATGACATTCTGGCGTAGTGGTGTTGAGGGATACGGGGAGGATGATCGATTTAAAAGACGAGGTGACGACTGCTTCGATTTTGGAAGGTCTCGACGAGCTGCCTATCATGTCAGCAGGTCATAGCTAACAGCATCATACTCAGCCAGGATACTTACAATTCACCTTCTGTGGATTTCAAGTTCTTGATGCTCTATGTCTGAGTGTGAAGTAGTATCGAGAGCACTGGTGCTGCTTAAGAAGGGAATCCAAAAATCTCGCGAGAGAAAAAGAATGCCAGAGAAAATTAAATTCACAAAAATCCCCAGAAAATTAATTATGACCCATCAAGCTTACATCGATCACTTCAACCTGTCACAGATCCGGGGACCGGGATGGACCGCCCTGCCTTGGAAAACAAGCTAAAACACACCGCCCAAAAACAAGTCTCTCGGCTGGGGGACCCGAAGAAGCCATCCAGCCAGCGCATATTCCGCAACCAGGGCAAGGATCCCCTTCCCAAACAGGATTCGCTGCTCTCTGACTGGTGATCCGTCGACCACGTAATATTCACTCGAATGCGACGGTATTGCGTGTCGCAGGGAGCTGAAGTTGATGGAAAGTCTGGGAAGATAATTATATCTTGGTGCATTGGGCCAGCGAGCTTTGATGGAAATCAGATATGTTCAGAATTTGACTACTTAGCTGCACACCGCCCTAGAAAGAATCATACAGTAGGGTATTAATCCTGCACCCCGGATCCGCCAAACATCGCGCGTGGTCGATCGACACTAACGAGCCTTGGGGCGCTCGGGGATGCAGCCGGCCCCCCAGATCCCCGATTCCCCGCAAGGACCGCCAGGGGGCAGAAACGTGGCGTCCAAATTTTCTTTATTCTTGGAATTGATATCGTTTGAGCGCTTCTTCCCTCTCCTGATTTTGTTTGCAGTGCTTGGGTCTGTTGGTCTTTGCTCTGTGCTGTTCCTGGCCAATGGTGTGAAGGGGGATTGCGCTGTTCCTGCAGTAGTGCGTGGGTCTGAGCGAAAGGGGATGAAGATGACGTGGTGGATGGGGAGTGGCATTATGGTTTTGGGTTTTGTAGCTGGGGTTGCGAGGAGGAGTGGTCTGTTTGTGGTTTGAACTCATTTTCGTCGCTGCTTCGGTGGTGGTGGTGGTTGCTTTTGTTGGCTGCTGAATTTGTTGATGTGAGTGTCGGACGTTGCTGGTATCGTTATCCCATCCGAGACATGGAAATTGAAATCGGACTGCATCGTACTGCCTGGTTGCGTGACTCCGTACGGATTCAGACGGGCGCTCAGTAGGTGCCGAGAGCTCAACAAAGGATCTGAGCTCTACCTACGGCCAGCGACGTCCGTGAAATGATGGTAAAGTATGGTTTCACTGCATCCATGCTGCTTCTTGGTCATTATCCGCCAGGTCTTCACGCATCTCTTTGTTCTCAGTAATGCGCCCAGGCCGTAAGTCGTTTCATTTTCTGTTCTCAATATTTGATGTTGCATTGGGATAAGATAGCTCGAAGCAGCACGCCGTTCAGTCATGTCTTTGTGTATCTGGTGCCTGAGAAGTCTTCCCTCCTCCGCCTTCCAAGCTTTTCCCAGTCTCATCTTGGTCGTAAACAATCAAAGTTGTCTTTGTCGTTATGGCGCCTACCGACCTTCGCGATCAGCGTCATTTCCCCTCCTTCAATTCATGTCCCCTGGAAAATGCCATGGATTTTGATTACTACAGCTCCGTGGACAAGTTTAACTACAACCCAAGTCGCCACTGGTGCTTATTAGCAGAGATCACAGTGGTTCAGCACCACTTTCAACTTCATCTGCTTGCCAGAGACACCACTGGCTTGGTGTTCCCCGTTCTGGTTGATCCAGGAGACGGTGCCCCAGATGTACGCCAATACCGGGTTGGCCGTACCATTGCAATTCTCTACGCACACCAGCACGAATTTGGCAACAAAGTGAACGGTGTGAAAGTGAGGGAGATCTCTAGCTGTCAAGTGAGTATTGATGTAGCATAGCCTTGGATGTTTGCTGAGCTGTAAGGTGATACCTTTACCTCTGGCGGGCTTGCTTGCGCTGAGTGACAGAGTCGGGGCAGCGGCTTCTTTGGTGGATAATAGAAGGGCGTGCCAGGCTTGTGGGAGTCGAGAGAAGAGGATCTCTGAGTGTACGAGATGTGGTTTGTTCAAGTATTGTGGAAAGGTTTGTCATACTTATCCGTAGCGTTGATGTGGGATTCTGAGATTCTGATGACGGCCTCATAGGTGTGCCAGGAGACTGGCTGGAAGGAAAAAGGACATAAAGGAGATTGCAAAGTCTTGAAGAATAGCAAGGATTTCTTCGAGCGAGACTGGAACACTTTCAATGGGTGCTTCAGATTTCCCTTTTAGCTTGAATTAATGTATTAGCACTTGCTCGTCTTGCTACCTTTAGCATACTCAAAAGGTCTCCCTTGAGATATCGTCTTTTGGTCTCTGGCGAGTCGAACAGCGTACATGCTGAGCCTCTCGGATATTGATCCCCTCCTCATTGGGCAATGGAGGATAGACTTGTTTTTGCAGAGGTGAACTTTGGAAAGCTCCTTGTTGTGATTATCTTTCTAGGGCGAGCTGTAGTGACAAGGCTGGGGGCCGAATTACCATACATTCATTGACCGGCGCTTTAATCTGTGGACTCTACGCCACATTCGCTGGTCGTCGGCTAGGGAAACGAGGCTGGACAAGAAGAAGCAATGAGTGAAGTTGATCTCTAAGTGTCATCCTTTGTCATCTTCTTCGGCTTGATGATGAACAACATTGTTGTCAATTGCTCGGACTTCGCCTCAAGAACGAGCTTTCAAAGATGTATAGCTGCTGTCGGAAAGACGACAGCGAACAATTTTGCGCTTGTTGACCAATACCGGTCTGGGGTATGCAATGCTCTTTGGGGCTCTGGTATTTCAGATATCTTTTTCAGATATCGGGTTGTGTAAATCCATACGATGTTTCAAAGCAACCCATGCTCATCTGTTGCGAAGATGATTATTGGCTACATTCTCAAGAACCTTCTAGGTTTTTCTATAGCACTCGCGCTATCGTGTCGTCGTGAAAGGCCAAGAGACCCAAATACTAGCAACGCAAAAGAATTCCGCCGGTGGACATCCGTGGTGGCCCGAGGTTGCAACGGCTACTGCAACTGCGCAATCTTTGTTTGCATTCTCAATTCAGCTCGCTTGCATAGTCGTTCTTGCTCATCCTGAATTTGGGGTCAGCGCCAGTGGGATAGGAGACAGTGTAGTGGAGATCACTTATGCGGTATCGCTTTTGACGATGCTTCCTCTAATGTACACCGCGTTCAACCGTGGTCTCCTCTAGGAATCCTACGATAATACCAGGAACAATAGTAAGAGTCACAAGTCTGCGCATCGCAAGGGAAAACCAAGGTTCCTTCTCTTCGCCGTCTCTTGCCTGCTGTTTGTATATCCTTTCCTAAGCAGGATGATGGAAACCCTGGGAACGAATATGATAGGGAACAATGGAGTCATCTCGACAAGCGAATGGGACTCAATTCAGAGTGTTTGCCTTGCAGATGTCGATTCTATCTCTCAGAAGGAGGTGATTGCGATGGACTTCTTTGCAGTTGCTGGCTCTCTTTTAGCCTGCATACCCACTATTTTGAAGGTCGTCTGGCTTGCAATGCAGAGGCAACATAGCGGTTCATCGATGGTGCAATTCATTCAGAAGCAGCAACTCAGACATTCAGCCACACAACGTCGGCTGTTGATGGTTCTATGCGTCATAATACCTATGATGGCAATAAGCCAACTGTGGACGATTATGAGATTACGACATTTTCAGGAACAGATCTCTCAAGCGTCTAGGAACCAGGACGCCGATGGCCAATGGACTTTTGGCCAGATAGCTGCCGTCACAATCTTTGTCCCTGTGTTAGTGGAGTGCTGGTTTGCATGGCAAACCGAATGATGGCAGAAGAGTATGCAAACATTTTCTCGTAGCATCAGATGGTCTCGAATATAAGCGAGCCTAGAATATCACATGGACAATAAATGAAGCTGCACTCTATTTTTATCCTCTATAGAATTAGCTATAAGTCTAAAGACTTTCTGGAGCCTGTGGACTAAAAAAGCAAAAAAGGAATAGCGCGTGGGGCTAATTATTGACGGCCGACCTAGTACATATTAATGAGGGCCGAAGACCTGCCACCGCCCTCTCAAATTCGCATCAATTGCATACAACATCTATTTTCGACATGCTCGGAGTTTGGCCGACTTCGCTGACTGCTTGAAGCTCCAAAAAACTAGCGGTAATCGAGTTTATGTCCGCCCTGAGTCGCTGGAAACATTTGGGCACATCCAAACAGATCAATCGACCCATGTCAATGGATACTTTACAGAGCCAAAAGATGTACCTCAACATGCAGCGAAATGCGAAATCCAGGCAACTGAACTTGAACAGGTTGATGTAGACATACTTGAAGATCTGGCTACAGGCACCACTACTCCATGAGATTGAGATTTGGTAAAGAATTTAATGGTCGCCCAATTGCACTTTTACTAGAGCAGTGCGTGACAAGCACTATCAGAAAGAGCGACTTATCAAGCACAAGATTGCCACCGCATGAAAATAGCATGTCGGATTTGAAAGGTAGCGTACGACAAATCAGATGTCCATTATTGTTGCTCAATTCTGAAATTGGCGCCAATCATTTTCGCGTGAATTGCACCAACAGATAGGAGACTGATGTAGGAACAGCTCTGGATGCGCTCCGAGATCGGTCTCATCATGCAGAAGTGTGGGCAGATTCCAAGGTTGACCTCATCGTCATGGTCGTCCAAAAGCGAGAATGACGTGTTACCAGATTGGCAGAAAGCGACCATGGCGTTGCCTGCCGTGGAGACGGTAGAATAGGACAGTACCTGCAAGCTAAGCCTTGCTCCCGCGGGGTGTTTCAGCCTCGATCAAGTAGCAAGCAAAACATCTAGCGAGACGCGCCATTGCTGGGTCTAGGGGCCAAGGCGTGTTCGGTGTGGAGATGTGCTCTGCTCAAGGATGGCAAGCGAAACGGTCTTGTTGCCTCACTCTTACAGACGCCGATAGACGAGAGAAGCTGCAGATCGATGAAATTACTCCTCACCCTCACAGCTCATAAGCTACCTTAAGAGTACGCTTATTTCATATCAAAGTAATCATTGGATGGCTCTGAGGCTCCGATGCAGAGTTCACTATTTTGTCGAAGCCTGTCTGTTATCTCAGTATGCCGCCTACCTGCGAGCTATTCTAGGGTTGCCGATACCCGAAGAAAGGCTGGACTTCATCAATCATGATACCTATACCATGATGCTGGGTGTTCATAGTGGCGCGCGACCGGACTCTCACTGATATGCTGCTCAAGACCCATTGTCCCTTCCCGGAGCTGGGGTTCATCTCTACGGGAATGGGAATGCCACAAGTGGACAAGATCGTTTGTAGTACAGTTCTGGTAGGCTCGATGAGTGAAGCACGGAGTCGGGTACACCTCTGACAGGACTAGTAGATCCGCTACGAGGCGAGCGAATGCAAAAACGTTCGGGTCCTGCCCACCATTTATCCCAGTCCACCAATGGCCAGAAAGCTTTCCTTGATTAGGCAAAAAGTTTAGGGTCACCTCTCGTTATGGTAACGAGAGGATCAATGTCTGACCAATATGTACTGGCTCGATGCAGTGAGAGATTGGAAAAGCTCGAAATAACATATGACGTGATAATGAGCTCTACTTACACTACCCCCGAACGAAAAGTCCGACGCGCGGAAAGACTCACCTTCTGGAGAACTAAGGATATCATTGCGATAGCTAGAGCAGCCGCACAACTGCCCGGTATACTGCCTACTAACGTATGACTCCTGGTCATCGGCATTCCTGTAAAGGAACATCTAATAGGTGGCATGGGCAGCCTACTAGGTATAATGCAGATGCCTGTAAGTGTGGGGTTTCGTCTCACACAATTCCAGATAAGTCATGTGGGTTATGATATTGACGCTATGCCGAGAGGGTGCCCAGTCGCCACAGTATTGATCGACAGCTCTGCGAATGCTGCACAAATCTCGGTGCGGTCTCCGGCTACCGGTGACATAAGTATCCAAGCTCGGCTCACGAAACGCAAACCGAACAAAGTCTGTCTTTGAGAACACTGATAAGATGGAACGCGAGCGTCTTAGACGCATACAAATTGGCGAAAATTGACACTGTTGTATGAAAACAGCCATCTGCGCGAAACTAGGAAGCGTATAATGTACATTCCGTACATGGACACTACCGAACAGGAAGCTTCTGATCAAAAGCGATTTGCTTTGCCAGGGAGAGTATCGAAATCAAGATATGCTTCCGACTCGACGACCTAGTGGCCATCTACCGAACGAATAGCTACATCACAGAAAACGTATACCCTGCAGAATGACCGAGCAGCAAAGTTTTAAAGGCGAAGATTCTGTTTCAAAGGGTATTCTGCCTTACGAATGACCGCATGTGGGTTTCAAAGTTGGTTTGCTCAAGGTTTCAGAATTCTTTCGACCACGGAACTCACCTGAGCGTGCATAATGCACCACATGCTAGCCGCCTGCGCTTCACAATTTTCCGAGCATATCTGGGGTAGCGCCAACGGTCACGAGCCCTATGTTGGTCCTGGCGACTTCTTGGGTCTGCTTGCTCTTGACTCTCGGTATTGCATGAGCTCACCATGCCTCCTCACTTTTCGATTCGGCGATGTGACCGAGTGATCCATTGCCTATGGAAACCGGCAGATTTTAACAGATTCTCGATTAAAATGTAATACGAGTGCTTTTCCCTCTTGATTTGAAGGATGAGGATGGAGCAGAGGACATGAGGTCAATGCATGCAGAGCAATGTCGGCTGTCGCGATATGCGTCAATAGCTTTTGCTACCCCGGATCTTGTATGGCACTAGAACCCGCGCAAGTGAAAGCAGGTACAAGCAGATCTAGACCACGTCCCACAGAAGTCAGAACATCTTGAGACGCTATTTTGTAACAGGGTCGCCTAGGCAGACCGTATTCTTGAGGTATTGCACATGTTCTTCAAGGATAATCCCTTCGTTGTGCGTGATAAGAAAACCCATGCGACAAAAGACCATATAAATTTGAAAAAGCCCACTGCCACGAGGTTGCGCACCGATAATCGGAATTGTTCATGAAGATTGTGAGCAGTGGCAGCATCTGTACATATTCTTTCATTGTGTGCAGAAATCTTATCGTGGGATCTGGCTGTGGACTTTCCTTCAGAAGCAGCCTCCTGTCAGCCTGTCAGAGATTTTAGGCGTTGGTTTGGTTGGTAGGGGTACCCGTATTGCTTATCAGTTTTAGCGGCAACGGTTTTCTTATCAGCCCTAGAAATAAAGCCCTAGATATGCCTTGTCCCGATGTGATCGGAGGGGAGGATGTTGTTGAGAGGTTTCAGCTGTTTGATGATTCCAACCACGTCAACTGTCCGGGTAAGACCGGCCGAAATCATTTGGCAGCCTCAAAACTCACCACTCACCATCTTCCCCTTGACGGCCTTGACATCAATACTGCAAAGCAGCAATTCAATTCCAACGGCAATCTTTGGCCTTCTCTCAAAGCTATTCCCCTTGCATCTTACTACAAGCTTCACCGGGTGCCTTCTCTAGCCACAATGACTGAGCCCGACTCAAGTTCCGACGATAATATGGATACCGTCAAATTACCGCGCAGAGAATCGACGGTAGAACCGCCTCAAGAGCGAGTACCCCAGAACGGCGTACACAACAAGCTGCTCGACCAGGTAATTCGAACACCTGGCCGCGAGCCTTCACCGCAACCTACCCACCTAGCTGTTCCTGGAGCTCCAAACCCGCACAAAGTACTTCATGAGGAAGGTTCTGGCTATGTGGCTCCCAAATTCGAAGGGAAGGAATTGCAAATGGATCAGGGTATGCTATATACGAAGTATCGGAGCAATTGAAGAGCATAAGCTGACTGGCCTTTGTGCAAAGTTATGGACCAAATTGAGGAGAAGGGTTTCATACCACCGGAATTTGTCGAGTCGGAAACCAACTGGTTCTACAATGAGCTAGGGATTGACGACATGTACTTTCAAACAGAAACAGTGCCAGCTATTGTCAATCACATCCTCTCACTGTATGCAGGGAAAGTAGCAGCCTACGCCCGGGATGACGGTCGATTGGAGATACGCTTGGATAAAGAAGCCGCAGATCACGCGGTGTACATAGACACCAGCACGCCAGGGGTCAGCGTTGTTGACGGCCCCAGGTATGAGCAGAGAATCGACGAGAAATACGTCAATGGCTCTACAGGTAGTAACAGTTATCGAGTGGAAACTTTTCGCTCTGGAAGCCATCTTCCAGGGGAGAAGGACCAGCAGCTTCGGTGCTACTTTGTCTACAAGTGCCACTTCGCCAATCCCAGCCCTGGCTCTGAGGAGACAAATCTGGATGTTATTGGCGAAAAGAGATTCTTGCAGAAAGCTACGCAGAACACTAAGGATATCTACCAGGAAGTCATGAACAACGTAATTGGGAGGACTGGACCTGTCATCGAGATGTTCGAGATCGAGGGAAGTAGGGAAAAAAGGCTTGTCATTGCGTACAAGCAAGGCTCGGCGATGGGTATGTTTAGTGCCTTGTCAGACCTATATCACTACTATGGATGCACCAGCTCGCGAAAGTACGTGGAACAATTCTCGAACGGCATTACGATCATGTCCATCTACCTACGACCCCTTCCCCAGACAGTCACAAATGCCAGACACCCGCCCATCGAAGCTGCCATCCATCAAATCATGAAGGAAGTCTCATTGCTTTACTGTATACCCCAGAACAAGTTCCAAGGACACTTTGCAAGTGGACGCTTGAGCCTGCAAGAGACCATCTATGCCCACTGCGTATGGGTTTTCGTTGGCCACTTCCTCAATCGTCTAGGATCGGAGTACGCATCGCTAGCTTCACTACTAGATGCGAACAACAGCGTACATGCTGAGATGCTGTCCAAGATCAAGCGCCGTCTAAGGACCGAGACATTCACATCTGATTACATCCTTGAAATTATCAACAAGTATCCCGATCTTGTACGAGCTTTGTACTTGGCATTCGCCAACACTCACTATGTTCAGACCAGGGGCGAAAAGGACGATTTTATACCTACTCTTAGCTATCTGCGTCTTAAGGTCGATGTCGTCCTCGATGATGCTCAATTGAAGTCCATGATCTCCAAGACCGCCATGAACGAGCATGATCAGATGGTCATGACCGCCTTCAGAGTCTTCAACGCTGGCGTTCTGAAGACTAATTTCTACACTCCAACAAAAGTCGCATTGAGCTTTAGACTCAACCCTAATTTTCTACCTGAAGTCGAATATCCTCAACCATTGTACGGCATGTTTCTAGTCATTAGCTCGGAGTTCCGCGGTTTTCATCTTCGCTTCAGGGACATTGCACGCGGCGGTATTCGAATTGTCAAATCTAGAAACCGAGAAGCATACTCTATCAATGCTAGATCGCTGTTCGACGAAAATTATAATCTCGCTAATACTCAGCAACGGAAGAACAAAGACATACCAGAAGGAGGATCAAAAGGTGTCATTCTTCTCGACGTGCACCATCAAGACAAGGTCAAGGTGGCTTTCGAGAAGTACATTGACAGCATAATGGATCTCCTACTTCCCCCAACAAGCCCAGGGATTAAGGACCCAATTGTCGATCTGCATGGTCAACAAGAAATTCTGTTTATGGGTCCTGACGAGAACACTGCTGATCTCGTCAACTGGGCAACGGAGCATGCCAGAGCCAGAGGGGCACCATGGTGGAAGTCATTTTTCACTGGGAAGACGCCGAAGCTCGGCGGTATCCCTCATGACGTTTATGGCATGACTACATTGTCCGTCCGGGAATATGTGCAAGGCATCTACCGAAAGCTTAATCTCCAGCCAGACGCAGTCCGCAAGCTACAGACTGGTGGTCCAGACGGCGATCTTGGTTCCAACGAGATCTTACTCGGTAACGAGAAGTACACAGCAATCGTTGATGGCGCTGGTGTGCTTGTCGATCCACATGGCCTGGATACTGCGGAGCTAATCAGATTAGCAAAGAAGCGTGTGATGATATCTGAATACGATACCACAAAGCTCTCACCCGAAGGTTACCGTGTCTTGGTTGATGAGACGAGTGTCACGTTGCCCTCTGGAGAGGTCGTGAACAACGGTATGATCTTCCGGAACACCTTCCATCTTCGTGGAAGCAAGCAATTCGATGTCTTCGTGCCATGTGGTGGTAGGCCAGAATCGATCGACTTGAGCACGGTCAACAAGCTTATCGTTGATGGGAAGTGTACTATCCCTTACATCGTCGAGGGAGCCAATTTGTTCATCACGCAGGATGCCAAGCTGCGCCTGGAGAAGGCAGGCTGCATCCTGTACAAGGATGCTTCGGCCAATAAGGGCGGTGTCACGTCCTCGTCTCTCGAGGTCCTTGCATCACTGTCATTTGATGAGCAAGGTTTTGTCGAGAACATGTGCCATCGTGAAGATGGAACTGCGCCGCCATTCTACGATGCATATGTCAAAGAGGTCCAGGAGACCATCAAGCGCAATGCGAGTTTGGAATTCGAAGCCATATGGCGCGAGCATCAACAGACTGGTATTGCGCGCAGTACTCTGAGCGATACTTTGAGTATCGCAATCACCAATCTTGATGAAGAATTGCAAAAGCAAGATCTGTGGAAGAACACTGAATTGCGAGACTCGGTTCTCGAAGATGCGCTCCCGAAGCTACTACTTGAGAAGATTGGGCTAAATACCATCATTGAACGCGTAAGTCTCTCATAATCCAGACCGTTGATGCTAGGCTCCAGGCTCGGATCACATCACTATGATATCTGCTGACTCACATCCAGGTGCCCGATAATTACCTCCGTGCCATTTTTGGCAGCTACCTGGCCAGTCGCTTCGTGTACGAACATGGCAGTAGCCCAAGTCAATTTGCATTTTTCGACTTGTGAGTCATCATCTGTCTCTTGCATGCGCAATTGCTGACGTTTAGTAGTATGTCCAAAAGAATGGCAAGGCTGAACCAAAAGCGCGATCTCCCGGTCAGGACCAATGGGGCATGATAACATTGAGGAAAGCACGCATAATCTGTACAATAGAAATGAAAACGAAGGAGGCTTTTTGCTTGATACCATACAGAATAGATCGATGATTAGTTATCATAGCATCAGGAGTTAATCATGAGAAATCTAAATGCACAAGATAGCCGCTTATCAGATGTTGTTGTTTTTGTTTTGCCTTTTTGTGAATTCTGAAACCCGGCGCAACCTGACAACAACAACTTCTTTCGCTCTCCGCCCCACTCCATAACCACATAAGTCTAGTATACAGAAAGCATATCTTCCCGGTCGCCTTTGCACACATACCCAAAAACCTTTTGCGAAAAGTGCAAATTCCATCTAGTAAGTCCGCGCGACCCAAATATAAACAAACCCCGCGCCCGCACGCGCCCAACCATCCACCC